>JBBPTX010000842.1:0-15401 GCA_038094595.1 Pulveroboletus aff. annulatus | reverse complement strand
TTATCCCCAACTAGTGTGATGATGTCATATGGCCCTAACCATCGCTCTGTTAACTTGCGACTTGCATGCGGCAACCTTAAGTTATCTGTGGAAAGCCACACTTTATCTCCAACGTTATAGGGAGGAGTCTCCTTTCTATGTTTATCAGCTTGTGCCTTCATGCGCAGCTGAGCTTCTTCTAAATTTAATTTAGTTTGCTCTGTCACGTCGTGTAGGGTAGATAGGAATTCATCGGCAGCTGGTGCCTTGGAGGATGATGCAATGGGTTCTATTCCCATGCGTGGAGTATAGGAACGAGTGACTTCGAATGAAGACTTCTTGGTTGAGGCTTGCCTCTTAGAATTATAGCTGAACTGTGCGATGGGTAACCATTGTGCCCATTCGCCTTAGCGCTCTGCACAGAATATTCTTAGATACTGTTGCACATCCCTGATCATTTTTTCTGTTTGACCATCTGTTTGTGGATGATGCGCAGTAGATAAACGTTGTTTTATCTTAAGCTTCTTGCATAGCTCTGCCATGACTTGTGAAGCGAACTGTGGTCCTCGATCGGACACAATAGATAAGGGAATTCCATGATGCTTGAAGATGTGATGTAGGTAGAGACTTGCTGTCTCGATGGCGGACGTCGTCTTGCGACAAGGGATAAGCACCACTTCCTTTGAGAAACGATCTACAGCTACTAGGATGCTGTCTGATCCGTTACTTTCTGGCAAATCTGTGACAAAATCGACGGATATGTCCTGCCAGGGTCCGCTAGGGACTTCTAAAGGTTGTAATAAACCAGAGCTAGGCTGGTTAGAGGGTTTCATTCGTGCGCATCGATCGCAGCGAGATACATAATCTTTAATCTGAGTTGTGACGCCAGGCCACCAATAATGACGTAAGACTAGATCTATAGTCTTTTCACTTCCGGGATGACCTGCCATAGGCGAGTCGTGACATAATTTAAGGGTCTTGATTTGTAAATCTTCTTTATCTCCGTTTTTGGCCGGAACGTATAACCGGTTTCCTTCTTGATAAAGAAGTCCATTTGCTTCTTCACATACATCGTGTTCTTTACATAACTTCTGTACTTCTGTCTCCGTCAAGAGACATGTTTGATTAAATATATCTTGGTGTAGCTGTGCCCCTTCATCGTAGATTGCGACTTTGGATGATGTTGTCCTTATCCGCTCCGGGGATATCATGGTTATTCCTTTATTGTCGTCTTCTATTCCTTGTGCGTGATCTTCTCTCCTAGAGAGAGCATCGGCCTTTGCGTTAGACGACCCTGGTTTATATACGAAGGTATAGTTAAATCTGGATAAATATTGCGCCCATCTGGCTTGTCTTCTAGACAGATCTTGTGCTTTCATAAAGTACTGGAGGTTTGCGTGGTCATTCCATACTTCAAATGGATGCTCCGTTCCTTCTAGATAATGACGCCATTGTTCTAACGCCCTGATGATGCTCAGCATCTCTTTATCTGCAATGGGATAATTCCTTTCTTCTGGTGACATCGAATGTGAGCTAAATGCTACTGGATGCCATTTATCCTCTTTTAATATAGATAGGACTGCTCCTGTTGCATAGTCAGAAGCATCTGTTTCTAATCGGAATTGACAATCAATGTCTGGATAGGTGAGAATAGGAGCGGTGGTGAATCGTTCTTTTAATTTATCAAATGCGTCTTGCTGTGCTAATTCCCATTTCCAAGGAGTGTCTTTCTTTAGGAGGTCATTCAGAGGTCTGGTGACTTGCGCATATCCTTCTATGAAGCGACGATAGTAGTTGGCAAGACCGAGAAAGCTTCGCACTCCTTTTACATTGGTAGGTGCTGGCCAATCTAAGATGGCATCGACTTTCTTGCGATCCATCTTGATCCCGTCTTGTCCCACGACCATCCCTAGGTAATCAACTTCTTTCTTGAAGAAGTGACACTTCTCTGGTTTGGCGAAGAGATCATTTTCTTCTAGACGCTTTAATACTTTCTTTACAATTTCCGCATGTTCTCGTTCGTCATTTGTCTTGGTAAATATCATAACGTCGTCAATGTAGACCACTACGACGTCTTCCATGTCTGCAAATAGCTCGTTCATCATTGTTTGAAAGGTGGCTGGGGAATTGCATAATCCAAAGAACATAACCAGAGGTTCGAAAGTCCCCTTATGCGTAACGAAGGCTGCTTTCCATTCGTCGCCTTCTTTAATGCGTACATTATTATATCCCCATCTAAGATCCAATGTGGTGAATAGCTTAGCCCCTTTTAATCGGTCTACGAGTTGTGAAATTAAAGGGAGGGGATAATTGTTTCGCACTGTCTGCGAGTTTAGATAACGATAATCTTGTACCATGCGCTTTCGTCCATCTTTCTTTGGTACAAAGAAGACTGGCGATGTTTGAGGAGATTTAGAAGGTCTGATATATCCTTTAGATGACTGATCTTCTAGCCAGTCCGATACTTCCTTCTGTTCATCTGCGCTCAAGGGTATGAGTCTTCCTTTCTTCGGTTGAAAGTCTTCTTTAAGATCTATGGCATGATCCCAAGATTTTCGTGTCGGCATTCTGGTAGATGCCTTCTCTTCAAATACTTTAAGATGCTCATGATAGCATTCTGGTACGAGTTCCGCAGTGGGTTTCTTCTGATCCATGAGAGATTTGAGTTTTTCGTCTACCGCTTGTTACGAATTGATTTCGCGATACTAACTTTTTCCTATCTTATCTTATCTCTCACCATGATCTTATCTAAGATCACTCCTTTCTCTAATCCCTTACCTTTTCATCCGATTAGATAAGATATGATGTCATCATGACATCACAGGTCTAGGTGCCTCACCACATACGCCTTACTTTAATTCCCTTGCTCTAGACCTACTTCACTCATTCACCCTTCCATTCTTTCATATGTATACCTCACCTTAGCCAGCATGTACACTGCCCTACTCCACCATTACACCATACCCCTTACCTTACCCTCTACCCAGCTGGCTTAGAACTTTGTATCTCCACTTGTACCATAGTGTATAAATACAGGAAACAACTTGGGGATACTTCCCTAAGTTGTTTCACTTTGATCATTCCTACCCTCTTGCCCAAGTCGGATCCAGCTCCACTTGTGAACGTACACGTCACAGCAAGTCATTGCCTCATCTATTCCCAAATATCTGAGCAACTTCGAGAGATCATCCTTACGCCTCCCCATTCATCTTATCCGTCTACCCATAAGACTGATCAGATTCTTGTCTCGCTCCTTAATAGATAAGATCTAGTTCAGCAACCTCACTTCAGTCATACGAAGAGAGTAGTCGCTTCACCGCTTGTCCTATTCTAATGTTTCGTCCTTGTTTTTCATTTTGTTCCTTTTCCAATTCTTTTATCTTTTCATACACTTTATATTGAGCTTCCTGCTCTTCTTTTTCTAGTAGCCTGAGATATACGCTTTTATCTCTGAGCTCCCAACATTCTTTTCCACAACTTCTTAATTTAATTTCCCCAGTTTTCCAGTTGACATCTGGGTTATGCTTCTTTAGCCAAGAATAGCCGATCACCATCTGGTTTTTTCCCAGACTAGTAACTTCTGCTTCGACTATTTCTCGATGTCCTTTGTAATCAAGCAAGAGGGACGCGACGTGCGTGATCTTGCCTGCTTCGTTCTGTGTACCATCCACGTTGTAGACAGTGAGAGGTTGTGCAAGTTGTCTCAATGGAAGTGCATGTTGCATTGCGAATACGTTATCTATAAAGATGCAATTTGCACCTGAATCCAGGAGTGCTGATACTGAAATAAAATCTTGGTCAGTATTTTTGGGTTTTACCTTTATCTTCATTTTTAGTTCGTTATCAATTTTGAGTGATCTGCAAAAGATTCCTTCGTCTGGGATTTGATCTGCAGGTGAGATCGAAGGGTTAGTTTTCTTTGAAGAGGAATTAAGCACTGGTGTAACGCCCCGGCCGAGCCTCTGAGAGGACTCCTCTATCGGCAAAGAAGAAGATATAATAGTGGAAGGTGCTGCTTCCGTATTGTAGATATGTAAACTAGCGAAACGATTGTCCGTAGGAAAGTGTACCTGCTTATGCTTACCTTCGCCTAGATTAGACCCAGTTCCTAAATCTAGGCTCTGCCTTTTGCCGACTTCTTATTCTCAGCATCTTCGACGTCCCTGAAGAACGCCCTTGCTTCTTCGAACGACATGCCCCTTATTGCTGCCGTGGGGTCATGTCCTTTTCCTTTTTCGGCTTGTGTGCTGGGAGTGTAAATGTGTTCGGTGCTTTTAGCGTCATCCGAGGACGTGCTTCGCACCTGTCTTCTTCGACAATCTTTCTTGTGGCCATTTGACCATCCGCAAAGATCGCATTTGGTACTTGGTTTCTTGCATTGTTTAGCGAAGTGTCCTGCTTCACCACAATTATAGCACGATTTGGCCCCCTTTTGAGCCGCTGAGATATCCATGGCATTTGGATCTTTTTCCTTTTTGTTAGACCCGAATCTGGATTGCGTTCTTCCTCTTATGAGATCAAGGCTTTCTAGACGATGCCCTACATGTCTCATAGTTTCCATGGTGGCTTCCACTGTGTCCTTTCGCATGCCATTTTTCCAGATGAAATCCACGATGTACCTTTTCACTCTGTTTTCTAATAACCATACTCCATGGGGGTCACTGAGTTGCGCTTTTTGATATTCTGAATACTATTTTACAAGGAAGTCGTCGATGAGTTGTCCTTGTCCTTGGTACATTTCCTGGATCTTTTTGGTTGCGCGATCTTTAACGTTGCTTCCTCCGAATAATTGCCTGAGTTCATCTTCCAGTTTTTCCCAAGTGTAATTATTTCCAGGGGTGTAGATCAGTTGGAGTCTTAACTGCACGAAGGGTCCTGCCCTTGCCCCTTTTAATCTAGAGAGAACTGCTAGGATTGCTTCTTCACTTTTTGGAGGTATGGCATGTCGATTTATCATGATCCATGATTGGATCTTGGCCCACCATTCGTCGAATTTAGCGAAAGATCCGTCATATTCTCCGGGATCTGCG
Organism: Pulveroboletus aff. annulatus; assembly: GCA_038094595.1. Taxonomy (NCBI): domain Eukaryota; kingdom Fungi; phylum Basidiomycota; class Agaricomycetes; order Boletales; family Boletaceae; genus Pulveroboletus; species Pulveroboletus aff. annulatus. The sequence continues at coordinate 10,392 of JBBPTX010000842.1, read as the reverse complement.
AAGACTTCTACTTTTCTTGATGATGCTCCGGCTACTGGAACGATTGCTGGAGTCGGTTGTCTGGTTGGGGGGGCCGGTGGTTGTAGAGGGGTAAGATTTTGTATCATTGCCTCTATTCTTAGCACCGCATTGTTTAATCTTGTTATCTCATTCGTGAGATGTTCGTATCTTTGGTCTTGTGTTTGTGCAAATTGTGCGATAGCATCAAGGTTGTTTGTGTTTGGGTCTGAGAAACTAGTGCGGAGGTCGTCTGCGGTGATGGGGATGAAGGAAGACATTGTGATTGGTAACTAGTACTTGTACGTTTTTCTTTGTTGTACTCTTAACTGAACCCTGCTATATCTGTCGTTCCTCCTGATAGATTGCGGGTATTCGCGACGCTGTCTCTTCGCGCGATGTGGTCTTTCATCCTCTGATTCTTCGGTTGTCTCTCTGTATCGCCTTCTAGCGATGCTTATTTCTTTCTCTGCCTGTGTTGCGCCTAGGGTTGCGTTTAGGCGAATGTTGCGTTGGATGTTTGGCCAAGCAAAAGGGTCTGGCCTTATGACGTCAGGGATAGGGGTGGTAGGATATCTAAGCGAGGCGAGGTCTGTTGCCGGGCTTAGAGTGTGATAGGAGGGTGTGGGGTTCCAATAATAGGTGTCCCCTGTGAATCTTAGATCGGTAGCGATTACGTCGACTTCTGCGCCGTTGCCGAAGCTTTCAGGTTGAAGATCTTGTTCTAGAATTCTCCAAAATTCTTCTTCGGTGACTGCCAGCTCTGGCCAGTCATTGGGATCTTTCTCACTCTCTGTGCTCGCTCTAGTTAGCGAGTTCTCCCTGGACTCCTCTTTAACTACTATGGGTTCTGCTACTGCTATGGGTGGTGCCTCTACTGGTTCCCAGGGATTCCACGGGTTAACCCGAGGGGTGTAGGCTGCGAAGGGGAGAAGAGATCGGTGAAAAGTAATAGGCACTAGGTAGCTTTGTCTTTTAGCGTATCCTAGCAGCCTCGAAGAACGCGCTCACTTACTGGAGTCAATGGGTAGCGAAGTGGGAGACTAGACGCGTTCGCTATCTGGTGATAGTGAAAGGGTGAAAGGTTATAGACAGTCTAGTTCTAGTGTTGCAACTACAAATTCTTTGCAGGCAATCACTATCCTAAACGTTGAGTGGAGAGAGTATTATCTTAGGGATGCTTTGTAGGCAGAGGACAAGAGAACTAGACTGGAGACTGAGCTCCGTCCAGCCTCGCTTTATATACTATTCTATGTGTAGATACATGTTGTGTACCGATCTAGATACATATCTACATAAGTCCATCCCCTAGGCCCAACATGATCGACATGAGGAGTCGGCCTGTAACGGAGATTAATAGATACACGAGTTTACCAGCTGTTGATCTGCTGCGGGTGGGTAGAATGGAAGATGTCAACGGTAATTAAAGATAAGGGATCACATCACAGTGATGGGGTGACTGATGTGAGGTGTTACGTGTGGCTTGGGTAGAGTCGCACATAGCCCTGTTATATCCTGCCTTGGCGCGAGATGGTGATCAACTGATGGGGATACCTTCGGCGGTGGTGCAACCTGTAGTTGCGGGAGTCTAAGGTACGCGAAGGGGAAGTGCCCTAAGCGTCGAGGTTCACTCAAGAGTCGAACGGGACTCGTAGAGGTGAGGAATCAAGGGGGGCAGCGATGCCGTGTATTGGTTCTGTCTAAGGGACTAGGCGAGAAACCACAGGGAAGGCAAAGCTAAGGAGGAGGCATAGGGCCAGATCAACTGGTATATATAGTGAAGAGTGATGCGTGACAGTAACGTCACAGGGTCAAGGGTATAGGTTAAGGGCCAGCGTGGGAAGCGGCAATAGAATGCGAAGGAAGGCCATGGAAGGCGTAAGAACCACGCGTGAGAGGGAAACGCAATGTGCCGGTGCATGCGGCGTAAGAAGGTGAAACACGTGTATGATAAGGCGACACGAGGGAGATAAGTGCACAAGACACGTAAGTGGTATGATGTACGTGTAACGGAGACCTCGGAGAGCCGAGGGACAAGGGTATGGGGTTGGCGCGGTCAACCGTGAAGAGCGGAAGAGTGAGCGTACGTGCAAGAAAAAAGATAAAAGAAAAAGGAAAAGACGTGCCCGGCACGATGAATCGTAACATTAGCTCCCGACTACGTCCGAAGCTACGGCGAGGACACACATGCTTATGCATCCGGGGGTGGGGAGGGGGCGCGGAAGGAGAAACTTCCGAGGAGAGGGGTGGGGGTGGGGGTGGTCAAGGGGAGAATCGGGGGCACCAATGAGGGGAGATCATGGGTGTAGGCATCTAGATCGAGGAAGAATGCGTCGTATCCCAACTGAAAGCCGAGATGGAAGAGGCGGAGGCGGGCGCGGTAGAGACGATCTAGGACAGCGCGGTGGATGTAATCCGCAGGGAGGGCATTGCGCAGTGAAAGGAGGGTGGCGACTCGGTTGAGTTCCATGGCTACGTCAAAGAAGGCGGCGAGGGGAGAGTCGAGCGACGTGTAAATCTCGACAGGGAGTTCTAGGTCACGAGTGGCAAAGATCTGGCAGAGAGCCAGATACCTCTGGTCTGAGAGGAGGTCGTCACGAAGATGCGTGGTGTGATGATGGGATGGGGGCGGGATCGAAGGACGAGAGTCGCGGGGGGACGAAGACGAAGACGACATGTTGCTGAAGGGCGAAGGCAAGGTGTCGTGGGAAGATCTAAGCGAGGTTGACCACCTTTAAGTAGTCGAGGAAGGAGCTCCGCGAAGCGACGCGGAGTTTCTTAGCGGCTTTCTTCCGTTGGTTCTTAGGGTTCGTCAGTGACTCAGAGGGTGGTAACGAGGGTGGTGACTCAATAGAGTCCGGGGCGTAAGGCGAAGACGGCAGTTTTTCTTCTCGCTGAGGAAGTCCAGGGGTGTCCCGAGGGACCGAGGGTGTGTCCGAGTCATTTCGGACCGAGGGTGCCGGTGGGGCCAAGGGTAGTTTATCCTCGTTGTGGAGGTGGGGAGGACACGGGGGAAGGGAGGAAATTACCCCCCTGCTAAGGACGGAGCCCCCTACGGCCAAAGGCGGGGGCGCGGGGGTGTGGAAGCAAGTACGCAGGAGGCGCACCCGAGCGAGGGTGATGGGGGCGGAGAGGGTGTTGACAACCACGCGATGAGTTGTTGCACAGGGGGTGGGGGAAAACGCAGGAAGGGGAACGGAGCGGACTGCCATTTGGCGGCCCATCAGGGAAGGAGCGGGGGCGGGGGCGGGGGTGGGCGAAGGGCGGGGGCGGCGAGGAAGGGGGCAGTCGGCGAGGCGGTGGCCTTGCTGACGACAACGGAAGCAGCGCCCGGTGAGGCGACACTTCAACCAGGAGGCGGCGGTGAGGCGGGCGGGGCGGACGATGGCAACGTCCATGGCTTCGGGGGCGGGGGAGGGCGAAGGAGGGGTTGGACGATCTATGTCCATAGGGACAGGGGCGGGCCGTTTAACCTGATGCCGAGCAGGGCGCGGCGATGAATCAACATCCATCGGGGTGCCAGGGGACAGTTTAGCCTCATGACGGAGGGTCTGGGGGTCGTGGGAGTGCAGTTTAACCTCGTGCCGGAGGTCCGAAGACGAGTGGTGCAGTTTTACATCATGCTGGATGTTGCCGATGGCCTTGGCACGTTCCATGTGAGTATGGAACGTGGCTACCTTATCGATCCAGAGATCGAGGGTCGTGGGGATGCTTTCCATGGAGAGAACGCAGCGCATGAGGGGGAGGGGAAGGGCGGCCGAGTAATAGCTGATGAGAACATTCTGGTCAGTGATGCCGGCCAGAAGGGCGTAGTTCCGAAAGTGAGCGTGGTACTCAGCTAACGGAGGGGAGTATCCTTGGGGGGTCGACACGACGCGCGTGTTGGAGAGCCAGGCGATGGCGTCGCCGGTGGTGTCCTTGTGATCGAAGGTGTCGAAGAGTTGACGGCGGAAGGCCGTTCACGTGCCTAGGGTTGAGGGTCCCGAGGCGGCAACCTTGGATCTAAAGCGGGCGGCCCAGATGGAGGCTGGACCCTTGGTCATGTAGGAAAGCACGTACGCGATCCTCTTGGGGGTGGTGTCATAGAGCTCCATGTTGGCATGGAGGTAGAACGTGACGTTGTCAAGCCACTGCCTGATGGGTTGGCGGCGGTGGCCGGAGAAGAGTTCAGGGGGGTTCAGCAGGAGTTCCTGTGGTGGGTCCTCGGGGGACAGGGGTTGAGGGAACGGGGGAAGTACTTCTCCCAACGTGATGGTCGGGAGTGGTGGCCGTGCCGGTAGGGGCGGGGCGTTAGGGTGACGGGGTGTCGGGGATGGTGAGTCCCGGGGAGGGGGAAGGCGCATTTGCGCCGAGAAATCGTGGGAGAGGTCGCGGGTAGCTTCCTCTTCTTCGAGGTCGAGCGGTTGCTCGTCTTGGTCTTCTTCCCAGAATCCTGGAGTTGGGTCTGGGTCAATGGGGTCAGAGTCCGATGAGGACTCGTGAGAGGGGGCGCGGATGGTCCATCGCGAAGGGATGGAGAGGTGGCCGGGGCGGGGTGTTTCATTGATGCGCTGAAGAGCGCGGCGGGTTCGTTCAGCGCTGGTCTGACTCGTGGGGGACCAGCGGGAGGGGTTCATGGCGGGTGAGGCCAGTGGGCGCGGTCTCCGAGCAACAAGGTACTACCCTCGTAAAGAGGCGTTCTCGAGTTTCAGGATCGAAGGCGGGGAGTGGTTCGCAATATCCGAGCGACGAGTTACTACCCCACTAAGGGTGTTCGCAAGTCTCAGGATCGAGTGCGGCGGGGTGAGAGGAATCGAGAGGATGTGGGTCCTCCGGGGTCAAGGGTTCGGTGCGGAGCGGCGCTAGAGAGTCAAGAGGGATCGGGTGAGTAAAGCAAGATGGCGGTACTGAAGAGTACATCGCCTTGAATTAGCTTTGCCTTTTGTTACGTGTGGCTCGGGTAGAGTCGCACGTAGCCCTGTTATATCCCGCCTTGGCGTGAGATGGTGATCAACCGATGGGGATACCTTCGGCGGTGGTGCAACCTGTAGTTGCGGGAGTCTAAGGTACGCGAAGGGGAAGTGCCCTAAGCGTCGAGGTTCACTCAAGAGTCGAACGGGACTCGTAGAGGTGAGGAATCAAGGGGGGCAGCGATGCCGTGTATTGGTTCTGTTTAAGGGACTAGGCGAGAAACCACAGGGAAGGCAAAGCTAAGGAGGAGGCATAGGGCCAGATCAACTGGTATATATAGTGAAGAGTGACGCGTGACAGTAACGTCACAGAGTCAAGGGTATAGGTTAAGGGCCGGCATGGGAAGCAGCAATAGAATGCGAAGGAAGGCCATGGAAGGCGTAAGAACCACGCGTGAGAGGGAAACGCAATGTGCCGGTGCATGCAGCGTAAGAAGGTGAAACACGTGTACGATAAGGCGACACGAGGGAGATAAGTGCACAAGACACGTAAGTGGTATGACGTACGTGTAACAGAGACCTCGGAGAGCCGAGGGACAAGGGTATGGGGTTGGCGCAGTCAACCGTGAAGAGCGGAAGAGTGAGCGTACGCACAAGAAAAAAGGTAAAAGAAAAAGGAAAAGACGTGCCCAGCACGATGAATCGTAACATGAGGTCTGTGATGATCACGAAGTATTAAATACGTGCTGTGATCATGGGGTGAATGTGAAGGAGTGAAAGTGAAGCCCATGATCTAGAAGGGCCTGTAGATCCCCTGTGTCTAGCACAGTGTCTAGGTCGGGTTTTCCCTTGATAAGATAAAGGCGTCCTTATGCGCTAAGTAAAGATGAAAAATATATAGCTGTAACAGTGCCCATCTGGCCTGTCTCCTAGATAGATCTAGCACTTTCATAAAATATTGAAGATTTGCGTAATCATTCCATACTTCAAACGGATATTCCATCCCTTCTAGATAATGGCGCCATTGTTCTAACGCTCTAATGATGCTCAGCATTTCTTTATTGGCAATAGGATAATTTCTTTCTTCTGGTGACATTGAATGCGAGCTGAAAGCCACTGGATGCCATTTATCTTCTTTTAATATAGATAGCACTGCTCCTGTTGTGTGTTACAGCTATATATTTTCACCTTTATGTTACGATTCGCTCGCAGGACGAACTCTTTTTCTCTTCTCTCTCTTTCGGACTAATACTTTTCATTTCTCACGCTTAACTCCACCCCTTCCATGTCGTTCTACGACATTCCATACATCTTGTAAGCGTGCTTATTCCCTCACTGCGCAGGTACTCTTTATTCTCTGATTTTCTCATGCCGTATGCGCCGGCCCTTAACGTTTTCTTCTCATGTGTAGTTTCGCTATTGGTTTCTGCTCTTCTAACGCCGTTTGCTACGCCGGCCCTTAACCAACGTGACACGTAACTGTCACACTCCTTGCTTTACTATATAAACCCTTCAACTGGGCTTCCTTACGGTTTCTCCAGCTTAGTTCTACCTACGGTTTACCGCCTAGATAGCGCTAGCAATCCACTTGCTATTACTCCTCAGTCTTCGTCCTACTATTAAGTGGACGCTTCGCACTCGGCCCCACCGCCTTCGTGTGTCTTGAACCGTGAACCTTTGACCCGTTTGCCAAGCTAGGCAACGGTAATCCCTAAAGACCCGTCAACACCCTTGACAGTACCTTCGACCCAGCATCCCCACAGCTGGCCCTACGTCGCTGTCTATACAGATGACTGATCCTTTCGACCCTACTTGGCGTTAGTAGGTCTACGCGCGACCATAACCACAGCCACGCATAACACTTTACTTCGCGCATATAGACGTCTCCTTTATCTTATCAAGGGAAAACCTGACATAGACACTGTGCTAGACACAGGGGATCTAACGGGCCCTTCCAGATCAATGGGCTTCACTTTCTCTCCTTCACCTTCATCCCATTGATCACACGTATGTATTTAATACATCGTGATCATCACAGACCTCACATCAGTCACCCCATCACTGTGATGTGATCTCTTATTTTAATTACCGTTGACATCTTCCATTTCACCCATCCGCAGCAGATCAACGGCTGGTAAACACATGTATATATTAATCTCCGTTACAGGCCGACTCCTCATGTCGATCATGTTGGGCCTAGGGGATGGACTTATGTAGATACATATCTAGATCGATACACAACATGTATCTACACATAGAATAGTGTATAAAGTGAGACTGGACAGAGCTCAGTCTCTAGTCTAGTTCTCTTGTTCCTCTCCTACAAGTAGTGTCTTAAGAAACGCTCCTCTCAACGCCTAGCATTTAAGTGGTTGCCTGCAAGGATTTGTAGACGCAACATTGCGTAGTCAGAGGCGTCCGTTTCCAATCGAAATTGACAATTAATGTCTGGATAAGCGAGAATAGGAGCCGTGGTGAACCGTTCTTTTAATCTATCGAAAGCGCTTTGCTGTGGGGACTCCCATTTCCAAGGGGTATCTTTTTTTAGGAGATTGTTCAAGGGCCTAGCGACTTGCGCGTATCCTTCTATAAAGCGGCGATAGTGTTGCAAACCGAGTTTAGCAACCTTTGCCTCAGACGCTATAGACGCTAGAAGACGCTTAGAAGCCTAGACGGCTACACTAGAAGACTAGAAGTCATAGATCATAGACGACAGACGGCTAGAAGCCCTATAAGACGTTCGGTTACGGCTTATCCGATCAAGCGTAGCTCTTATCACGAGAATGCCCGTAGAAGTTCTCACGACTCACGGCGATCAATGGATGCGCCACACGACCTTTACGCCCCTTATGCATTTCACACTTCTCTTTAATCTCCATGCAGTGCACGGCTATGCACCTCATGTTCTTCATCTCCGCTCTATGTCACGCTTCTCACAACGGTGGGAATGCCTCTTTAATCTCGGACCTTACTATGTTTCAGATACACACGGACACCTTATGTTCGGCTGTGCCACAGCCATGGACTTATTAGATACACACCTTAGACGTATGTACTTTCCCCATTTAGATAGAGATCGTTAGATACGATCACAACATGTACAAACATTAGAAGAGTATATAAACCCCAAGGAGCTTGGCTGGCTCTCCAGTCAAGTTCTCTTGTATCTTTCCCCTACAAAGTATCCCCCTCTAAGTCAGCTAAGAACAGCTTGACTCCCTTTGACGGCGCTCGCCCCTCTACTCGCGAATCCCTATATGTTTGGGTTAGAGTGTTGTGGTTGGAAGTGCATACAACTCCTGTTAGGGTTGTTTCAGATAGTAGTTGGCAAGACCTGAAAGCTTTGCACCCCTTTTACACTGGTAGGTGCTGGCCAATCTAGAATGGCATCGACCTTTTTGCGATCCATTTTGATCCTGTCTTGTCCTACGACCATTCCCAAATAGTCCACTTCTTTCTTAAAAAAATGACACTTCTCTGGCTTGGCAAAGAGGTCATTTTCTTCTAGACACCTTAATACTTTCTTAACGATTTCTGCATGCTCCTGTTCGTTGTCTGTTTTGGTAAATATCATGACATCATCGATGTAGACTACTACGACGTCTTCCATATCTGTTACAGACCGACTTTTCGCCCCTTCGTTCCCTCATGAACGCCGTCGCTCTCTAACAGTTCGCACGCTACCTCGTGCCGTTCCATGCGCGTATCTATGGATCTTACCGGATAAGGTCCGCTTCACCTATGCTGCACAGACATGCGGTATACGCACTCCTTTAATCACCGTCTCTCCCACGGTAATGTCCGCGTGCTTCCATCCTTCATACACGCGTACGCCTCACTCCTTTAATTACCGTGTGTTCTGGACTCTTATCTCTTATCACTGACATCATGCCCTCTACCCTGATGCTTCTATTCCCATGATGTCATATCCATATATAGTAGTCATAGCCACGACTGTAGAGTATATAAGAGCTGAGCCCTGTACCGTATACTCTCCAGTCTAATCAACTTCGATTCCCTCGCCCAGATACCAGTCTGAGTAAACCTCTGGTGCTTCCTCGCATTCACCCTAGCAAACCGCTAGTCTTCCTCCCTCCGCCCGAGAGTCCCCTTTGTTGTTGTTGTTGTTCTCCCGTTCGCCACCCCTATTACTGTCTTACGACGTATTTGGGTTGTTTCAATATCTGCGAACAGTTCATTCATCATGGTTTGAAAGGTGGCTGGGGAATTGCATAATCCAAAGAACATGACTAGGGGTTCGAAGATCCCTTTATGCATGACGAAGGCTGCTTTCCATTCGTCACCTTCCTTGATGCGTACGTTGTTGTATCCCCATCTGAGATCCAACGTGGTGAATAGCTTAGCCCCTTTTAATCGGTCGACGAGTTGTGAGATAAGAGGGAGGGGGTAATTGTTTCGTATAGTCTGTGAATTTAGATAACGGTAATCTTGCACCATGCGCTTTCGTCCATCTTTCTTTGGCATGAAGAAGACAGGTGACGTCTGGGGAGATTTGGAAGGTCTAATATATCCCTTAGATGATTGGTCGTCTAGCCAATCTGATACTTCCTTTTGTTCATCTACGCTCAGGGGTATGAGTCTTCCTTTCTTTGGTTGAAAATCTTCTTTAAGATCTATAGCATGATCCCAGGATTTTCGCGTGGGCATTCTTGTTGATGCCTTTTCTTCAAATACTTTAAGATGCTTGTGGTAGCATTCTGGCACGAGTTCTGCAGCAGATTTCTTTTGATCCATGAGAGATTTGAGCTTCTCGTCTACTGCTTGCCCTATTCTAATGTTTCATTCCTGTTTTTCATTTTGTTCCTTTTCTAACGTTTTTATCTTTTCGTACACTTTGTATTGAGCTTCCTGCTCTTCCTTTTCCAAGAGTCTGAGGTAGACGCTTTTATCTCTCAATTCCCAGCATTCTTTTCCACAACTTCTCAATTTGATTTCCCCAGTCTTCCAGTTGATATCTGGGTTATGTTTCTTTAACCAAGAATAGCCGATCACCATTTGATTTTTTCCCAAACTGGTGACTTCTGCTTCGACTATCTCTCGATGTCCTTTGTAATCTAATAGAAGGGAGGCAACGTGCGTAATCTTACCTGCTTCGTTCTGTGTACCATCTACATTATAGACAGTGAGGGGTTGTGCGAGTTGTCTAAGGGGAAGTGCATGTTGCATGGCGAATACGTTATCTACAAAAATGCAGTTTGCGCCTGAGTCCAAGAGTGCTGATACTGAAATGAAATCCTGATCAGTGTTTTTGGGTTTTACCTTTATCTTCATTTTTAGTTCGTTATCTATTTTGAGTGTTCTACAAAAGATGCCTTCGTCTGGGATTTGATCTGCAGGGGAGATCGAAGGGTTAGCTTTCTTTGAAGAGGAATTAAGCACCGGTGTAACGCCCCAGCCGAGCCTCTGAGAGGACTCCTCTATCGGCAAAGAAGAAGATATAATAGTGGAAGGCGCTGCTTCCGTATCGTAAACATGTAAACTAGAG
>JBBPTX010000841.1:0-15432 GCA_038094595.1 Pulveroboletus aff. annulatus | reverse complement strand
AGCGAAGACACAAGGAGTAAATGCGGTGGATTGCTTGTACTATCTAGGCGGTAAACCGTAGGTAGAACTAAGCTAAGGAAAAGAGACGAAAGACCCTGTTGAAGAGTTTATATAGTAAAGTAAAAGCGTGACAGTTACGTGTCACAATGGTTAAGGGCCGGCGTGGGAAATGGCGTTAGAAATAGGAGACCAATAGCGAAACCACGCATGAGAAGAAGACGTTAAGGGCCGGCGCATGCGGCGTGAGAAGAGCAGAAGATGAAGAGTACCTGCGCGGTGAGGGATAAGCATGCTTACGAGATGGATGGAATGTCGTAGAACAACACAGAAGGAATGTGGTTAAGCATGAGAAGTAGAAAGTATTAGTCCGAGAGAGAAAGTAAGGAGAAAGAATTCGTCCTGCGAGCGAATCGTAACATTACCCCCTTAGTAACCCGAAGCTACGGCGAGGATTCCTTACAAGTCCCTGAAGGCAGGTCCCAGGGAGCCTGTGATGTTAGCGTAACCCACATCATCTAGCTCATCTCCATCTTCGTAAGGGGAGGGGGCGCGAGGAGAGGATGGCGCAGTAGGGTAAGATTGTTGAGAGGAGGAGGAGGAGTGACGAGAGGTACGGCGGGGGGTGGCTCGACGGACGATTTGTCCGTTGCAGAACGCGGCTTGGGGGCGGCGCGGCGTAGACGTAGACGAGGACTGAGCACGGGGAGAGGTGAGGCAAGAGGCGAGGGGGCGAGAGGATCCAGGGCAACGGGTAAGGGAATGGCCAGGTGCTTGTCGGCGGCATCCGGTACAAATGTATTGTCTGCAGGATAATTGAGTATGGCCGAGACAGTGGCACTGAAAGCACCGTTGATTGAAACGAGGGTGGCCCGGATAGATGCGATCTCTGCCATTTCGACCAGTCCACCAGTCGTTGAGAGTTTGCCGATGGATAGGCGACCCATCCCTGGGGACTTCGTTCCCAAGTCCTCAACCAGCGGTGGCTAGGTCTCGGAAATGGTTATCGACGTCGAGGAGGAAGGAGTCATAGCCCATTTGGAAGGCGTGCGAGTACGACTGGTAACGTGCGTGGTAGATAAAGTCCTGCATGGTCCTGCCAAGCGTGGTGTGAGGGAAAACCGGGCCTGAGCCGGAAACAAAGGCGGCGATGTGGTTCAATTGCATCGCAGACTCAAACCAAGTGAAGATGGGCGAGCCATCAGAAGAATAAACGCTAACCAGGACCTGAAGGCGGTCATCAGACATGAGGGTATGAAAGCGAACGTAATGCTCATCGGTAAATCGTTCTTCCCGGATTCTGCCGGTGTGGCGATGATTGGAGACGTCTAGTGGGACTTGGGAATCCCATCCCGAATGGGCGACAAGGGAGTCCGAGCTAGGTGCACGGACAAGTTGGGGGCGATGTACGCCTAGGAACGAGGGTGGTCCAGGAGAAGGTTCCCGATGGGGCGGAGGCGTAAACGACGGTGAGGACTGGATCCTGCCAGAGACGGGGGAGACATGGGACTGGGGAATATTGCCTACAAGAGTGGCGAAGTTGACAGGCTGTGGGGCGGCGGGGCGAGTAGGAGAGACCCTCTCAGGGTCGGTAGAGGGAAGACGGACTGTGCTGGGGTTGGTGGTGGGTGCGGCGGCAGGGGTGTCGACATTGGTGAATTCGATAGCCATTAGTAGGAGGTGGAAAGGGTTTATTTGCGGCATGGTGGGTGAGCAGATGAGAGAGAGAAGGCGTGGGGGTGTCGTCTTTTATAATCCTCTAGCAACTCCGATGAATGTTTTAAGTTCCGCTCGGGTTCCCAGGATTCTTCTTCGGCGGAGTACCCTTTCCATCGGATCAGGTATTGACGGGCCGACGGCATTCCACGATGCCGTATGATACGTTCTATCTCATATTCTTCTTGTCCTTCGACAAGATCCGGAGGTGGTGTGGGGAAGTTCGGGCCGTGTACGTCGTTTTCGTGATAGGGCGATAACAGGGAAGCGTGGAATGTGTTGTGGATCTTCCACGTTCATGGGAGTCGGAGGCGATAGGAAACGGGGGAGATGACGTCAGAGATAACAAAGGGTCCTTTGCGTTTTGCGGCGAACTTCAAATCTTGGACAGACCTTTTAAGGTTCCTGGCCTCCAGCCAAACTCGCTGTCCTTTCTTGAAGGGTACGAATTTCGACTTAGACCTGGACGCCATGACTTGCCGCGCAAGTTCATGGGAGGCAAGGGCTTCGTCTCGTAGAGCAGAGAGTTCTTTGAGACGGGTTTCAACGGCGAGGATGTTGGTTTCGGCAATCACCGTAGGAAGGGCACGGGGTTCATATCCCATCATGAGGTAAAACGGGGATTTGCCGGTGACGGAGTGAGGGCGGTGATTGTGAGTAAATTCAGTGTGAGAGATATGATCGGACCAAGTAGAAGGGTGGTCCCCGCAGTAAATGCGGAGATAGGTTTCAACTTCCTGGTTGACGCGTTCAGTTTCGCTGTCGGTTTGTGGGTGGTACGCTGTGGAGAGGGAGAGATCGTAGTTGAGAAGTCTGCCAAGTTCTTTGGCGAAGGCGGAGGCGAACTGTGGGCCGCGATCTGAGATGACCTTCTCGTAAAGTCCGAAGCGGAGGTAAACTTTGTGGAAAAAGAGCGCTGCTATGCCCTCGGCGGTGATAGTCTTCTTCGTAGGGCAAAGAATTACCCCCTTAGTAAGGCTGTGGTCTACCATGACCAATAACGAGTCGAATCCCCCGGACAGCGGGAGATCGGTGATCAGATCACAAGAAATCTGCTGGAAAGGACGAGAACACGAGGACGGGATAGGAACGAGGGGGGGAGTGGTGGGGTGCATGTTAGCCTTGTTGCGTTGGCACGTGGCGCACCCGTCAACATAGGTTCGGACGAATGTGGCGAGACCCGGCCACCAGAATTCAGAGGCAACGAGTTGTCGGGTTTTAAGGTAGCCGGGGTGACTGGCGGAGTCATGGTTGTGGGAACGCTGGACTACAGCGCGGAGAAGGTCACGGTCGGGAGGGACGTAAACGTGTCCCTGGTACTGGAGGACGCCGTTAGAGAATTGCCAATCGGTGAGATGGGAATGGAAGGTGGGGGGAAGGGAGCCGTCGATCTCCTGTAGTTTGTGGAGGACGAGGTTGTCAGAGGCGGAAGCTGAGGCGATGTGGTTGGACAAGGCAGAATCGATGAGGCGGACGAAGAGGGCATCGGGAAGGAGGGTGATTCCAATGTTATCGGAGTCGTCACGAGGAAGGAGATCAGGGCGGCGAGAGAGTGCGTCCGGGCCAGCGAGTTGGGTACCGGGGACATGAGTAATTGAATAATCATAGTCTGCGAGGTCAAGGAGCCAGCGGGCTTGACGTCGGTTGAGGTCTTGGGGGCGATGGAAGTACGTCAAGTTCTTGTGGTCGGAGAGAACTTTGACTGGGAAGGGAGAGCCATGGAGGTATTGCCTCCAGGCTTTGAAACCGCGGAGAACGGCCAAGAGCTCCCTGTTGTGGATATCGTAGTTGCGTTCTGAGGAGGAAAACGACTGGGATAAGTAAGAACAGGGGTGCCAATCCCCGTTCGCATCGGTTTGTAACAAGATACCACCCGACGCGTATTTGGATGCATCGGTGGCCATGGCAAAGGGTCGAGAGATGTCAGGCATAAATAGGACAGGCTTACGAAGGAACAGCTCTTTAAGTTGCTCAAAGGCGGACTGTTGAGTGGGTCCCCAGGTCCAAGGCATAGTTTTCTTGGTGAGATCGATGAGAGGTGGTGCAATGTTGGAATAGCCCGGAATGAAGCGTCTATAGAAATTAGCGAATCCCAGGAAGGAATGGACATCTTTGACTTTTCGCGGCGTAGGCCACTTAGCAATCCCGTCAAGTTTGACGGGGTCCATAGCGAGTTGTCCTTCTTTGACAATCATCCCGAGGTATTCGACTTCGGGGACGGCGAATTGGCATTTTTCTAGTTTGAGATGGAGATCGAGTTCCGTCATTCGTTGGAGGACGCGGCAAGTACGTTCAGTGTGGGTGGCGTCGTCTGGGGAGAAGATGAGAAGATCGTCCATGTAAATAACTAACCATCCTTCGGCAATCATGTCGCGGAAGGAGTCGTTCATGAATCGTTGAAACGTTGCAGGAGAGTTGGTCATGCCGAAGAACATAACCATTGGTTCGAAGAGACCTTTGTGAGTAAGGAAGGCACCTTTCCATTGGTGCCCATTCTTGATACGTACGTTGTTGTATCCCCAGCGTACGTCGAACTTGGTGAAAACTCGTGCACCTTTGAGTTTATCGAGGAGGTCGGAGATCAGAGGCAGTGGATATGCGTCGCGGATAGTATGTTCATTGAGGTACCGATAGTCTTGGCATGGGCAGAGTTTTCCGTCTTTCTTTTTGACAAAGAAGAATGGTGACGCTTGAGGGGAGTTCGAGGGACAGATTTTGCCGGTGGCAAGATTTTCATCGAGGAAATCTTCAGTGGCTCTCCTTTCATCGGGGGTGAGCGGGTAGAGTTTGCCAATCTTGGGGGTAAACGAGTCTTTAACGTTGATTTCGTGGTCATAGGGTCTAGAGGGAGGAAGAGAGTCGGCCGATTCTTTGGCGAAGACTGGGGCGAAGTCTTTGTAGGCGTCTGGGAGCATAACCTTTGGCTTGGCTTTCTCGGCTGCCGCCGCGAGTTTAGTAGCGGTGGTAAGCTTGGCGAAAGCTTTGGATGTGTCTGGTGATATCGGGATCCTGCCTTGAGGATTCACTGGCAAGAGTTGACGTGGAGGGCACGTCGGACATAGAGATTTCCGTCGGGTAGGTCGAGGAACGTGGAGAGGGTATGGTTGGGGATTGTTTCAACCAGGACGTGACGAGGCGGTTTCGAAGGAGGTGCTCGAGATTGGGTATCATTGTGTCGTTTGAGATCGGCGATGTGGATATGATAGAGGGAGGCAGATTCGTCCATAGATTCGGAGATGCTGATTGTCCGTGACGACCAGTCGATGGAGGGGTTTGTGAGTTTCAGCCAGGGCGTTCCAAGAATCACGTTCTCGGACCCACAATGCATGACGTGGAAGCGGATATGCTGGGTTATGCCATTGATGTTGGTGAAAAGAGAGGCGGTGTAACAAATGGCTCCCTTGGCATTAGGGGTTTGATCGACGTTGTTAACAGGGATAGGCTTTGGAAGTTTGTCTAGGGGGAGTTGGTGTTTTCGGGCGAAATCCCAGTCAAGGCAGTTGATGTCTGCACTGCTATCGATAAGGGCGCGGGTGTCGACGGTTTTCATGGTGTGTGAAGGATCAATGAGTTGAAGGGGAATACGCATTGATTTCTTGGATATGGATACAAGTACAGGTGCACACGTAATAGAAGGAACTACTGACGTCGAGGCAGTGTTCCGTTTCAAAAATCCGGGGAGGCAAAGGCGACACGGGACACCTTTGGTGCTTCTTCGTCGTCTTCTTCGTCTATTTCTAGTAGTCGGGGGACTTCTTCTTCGTCCCCGACTTCCACTTCTACAACCTTCTGGACGATCTTCTTTGGCCTTGGGTTGTTCGAGGGGAATGCGGGGCAGTTAGTTGCCCGGTGTCCTTTCTGACGACAGCGGAAGCACCTTCCTTCTTTGCGACATTGGTCGCGTTCGGCGGGGGTGAGTCATTGGAGGCGGACGGCGTCAACATCCATGGCATTGGGGTCTTTAGCTGGGGCGGGGGCGGTATACTGGTGATATGTGTGGCGAGTGGGGGCCCTGTGTCAGGCGGCGATTTCTCTAGCACATTCCATGTGGGTCTGGAAGGTGATGGCTTTCTTTAGCCATGCTTCTACCGTGGTGGGGACCGTCTCCATGGCTAGGATACGGCGCATGAGGGCGTCAGGGATGGCAGCTGAGTAGTAGCCGATCAAGACATTATTGTTGGTGATGCCAGCGATGGCACAGTGGTTCTGAAACTGAGCGTTGTACTCAGTGAGCGAAGGGGAGAATCCGCCGTTCTTGGTGGTGGTCATGCGGGTGGTGGTGAGCCAGGCAATTGCGTTGCCGATGGTGTCGTAGTGTTTAAACGCCAAGATGAAGGCGTCACGGAAGTCGGACCAGGAGCCCATGGAAATCGAGCCATCGGCTGCGATTTTCGAGGATTGAAAAGTGTTTGCCCACGTAAGCGCGGGGCCTTGGGTCATGTAGGAGAGCGCAAAAGCGATGCGCTTCAGGTCAGAGTTATATACGTCCGCATTGACGTTGAGGTAAAAGGTGATGGAGTCAAACCACTGTTTGGCCGTCTTATAGTCGCCATCGTACTTTTCGGGAGTACCGATGTGGAGTTCAAGGGGTTTGGTGGTCATGGTGGGTGACGGGGGACGAGGGATCGGGGGAAAGATGTGGCCGGTTTGGCGCCTGGGAGTTGGGGATGGAGGAGTCTGAGGACGAGGTATTTGTATGGAGGCAGAGAAGTCGTGGGCAAGGTCGCGGGTGGCGAGTTCTTCGTCCGAGTCTAATAGTGGCTCGTCGTGGTCTTCGTCCCAATATGCTTGGTTGGGATCGTCGGGGGTGTCAGAGGAGTCAGAGTGCGAGGTATGCAGAGGTTCTCGAGGATTCCAACGCGGATCAGTGGTTCGAATGTTTCGGTGGGAAGCTATGGTGGGTGGCGTACGTGATAGTACCCGAATGAGGGGGTAGCTTAGTTCTTTTGTTATGCATGGCTGTGGGTATGGTCGCACGTAGACCTACTAACGCCTAGTAGGGTCGAGGGGATCTGTCGTTCGTGTCGACGACGACGTGGGGGCCAGCCGTGGGGATGCTGGGTCGAAGGTACCATCAAGGGTGGTGACGGATCGGAGGATAACCGCTGCCTAGCTTGGCGAACGGATCAGAGGTTCAAGGTAAAGACACACGGAGGCGGGCGAGCCGTAGTGTGAAGCGCTCACTTAATGGTAGAGCGAAGACACAAGGAGTAAATGCGGTGGATTGCTTGTACTATCTAGGCGGTAAACCGTAGGTAGAACTAAGCTAAGGAAAAGAGACGAAAGACCCTGTTGAAGAGTTTATATAGTAAAGTAAAAGCATGACAGTTACGTGTCACAATGGTTAAGGGCCGGCGTGGGAAACGGTGTTAGAAATAGGAGACCAATAGCGAAACCACGCATGAGAAGAAGACATTAAGGGCCGGCGCATGCGGCGTGAGAAGAGCAGAAGATGAAGAGTACCTGCGCGGTGAGGGATAAGCATGCTTACAAGATGGATGGAATGTCATAGAATGACACGGAAGGAATGTGGTTAAGCGTGAGAAGTAGAAAGTATTAGTTCGAGAGAGAAAGTAAAGAGAAAGAATTCGTCCTGCGAGCGAATCGTAACAATAGGAGGAACTACTGATGTCAAGGCAGCATTCCATTTCAAAAATCCTGGGAGGTAAAGGCGATGCGAGACACCTTAGGTTCTTCATTGTCATCTTCATCATCAATCTCTTGTAGTCGAGGGACTTCTTCTTCATCCACGACTTCCACTTCTATGACCTTCCAAACGACCTTCTTTGGTCTTGGGGTGTTTGAGGTAAATGTGGGGCATGCGGTAGCCCAGTGTCCTTTCTGGCAGCAGCGGAAGCACCTGCCTTCTTTGTGACATTGCTCTCGCTTGGCGGGGATGAGTCATTGGAGGCGGACAGCGTCAACGTCCATGGTGTTGGGGTCTTTGGTGGGGGCGGGGGCGGTGTACTGATGGTATGTGTGTTGAGTGGGGGTCTTGTGGCGAGCGGCAATCTCTCTAGCACGCTCCATGTGGGTTTGGAAGATGACAGCCTTCTTCAACCAGGTGTCTATGGTGGTGGGGACTACCTCCATGGCTAAGATATGACACATGAGGGTGTCGGGGATGGTGGCTGAGTAATAGCCAATAAGGACGTTATTGTTGGTGATGCCAGCGATGGCGCAATGGTTCTGGAACTGAGCATTGTACTTAGTTAATGAGGAGGAGTATCCACCATTCTTAGTGGCGGTCATGCAGGTAGTGGTGAGCCAGGCAATTATGTTGCTGGTAGTATCGTAGTGTTTGAACACCGAGATAAAGGCATCCTGGAAGTCGGACCACGAGCCCATCGAAATTGAGCCATCGGCTGCGATCTTCAAGGCTCGGAAGGTGTTGGCCCACATGAGTGCAGAGCCTCTGGTCATATATGAGAGTGCAAAGGTAATGTGCTTTGGGTCAGTGGTGTACACCTCAGTGTTGACATTGAGGTAGAAGGCAATGGAGTCGAGCCATTGCTTGGCTGTCTTGTAATCACCATCGTATTTGTCTGGGGTACCAATGCGAAGTTCGAGGGGTTTGGTAGTCATAGTGGGTGACGGAGGACGAGGGATCGGGGGAAAGATGTGGCCAGTTTGGCATCTGGGTGTTGGAGACGGGGGAGTCTGAGGATGGGGTATCTGCACAGAGGCAGAAAAGCTGTGGGCAAGGTCGCGAGTAGCGAGTTCTTCATCCGAGTCTAATAAAGGCTCGTTGGGGTCTTCGTCCCAATATGCTTGGTTGAGATCATCGGGGGTGTTAGAGGAGTTGGAGTGCAAGGTGCGTGGAGGTTCTCGGGGATTCCAACGCGGATCAGTGGTTTGAGTGTTTCAGTGGGAAGCTATGGTGGGTGGCATACGTGATAGTACCTGAACAAGGGAGTAGCTTAGTTCTTTTGTTACGCGTGGCCTTGGATAAGGTCGTGCATAGACCTACTAACGCCTAGTAGGGTCGAGGGTTCAGTCGGTCGTGTAGATGACGATGTAAGACCAGCCGTAGGGATGCTGGATCGAAGGTACCATCAAGAGGGTGTTGACAGGTCTAGGTAACCACTGCCTAGCTTGACTAGCGGGTCGAGGTTTCGAGGATAAAGACACATGAAGGTAGGTGGGCCAAGTGTGAAGCACTCACTTAATGGTAGAGCAAAGACACAAGGAGCAAGGGTAAATGGATTGCTAGTGCTAACTAGGCAATAAGCCATAGGTAGAACTAAGCTGAGGAGAAGAGACAAAAGGCCTTGTTGAAAGGTTTATATAGTGAAGTAGAAGCATGACAGTTACGTGTCACAATGGTTAAGGGCCAGTGTGGGAAACGGCATTAGAAATAAAAAGGCCAATGGCAAAACCACACATGAGAAAGAGACATTAAGGGCCAGCACATGTGGCGTGAGAAGATCAGAAGAGGAGTACCTGTGCGGTGGAGGATAAGCACACTTACAAGATGTATGGAGAGTTGTAGAACGACATGGAAGGAATGAGGTTAAGCATGAGAAACAAAAAGTATTAATCCAATATCGTAAGAAGAGAAAAAGTGTTCATCCTGCGAGCGAATCGTAACAGCGTGCCTTCCATGCCAGAGTATTGGAACAGGGATTTTGGCCAGTTTGGGTTCCAAGTTGTTTGTCTACCAAGTTTGAGGGGTGTGCCTGTATCTGTCACCGCTTGAACCTCGGAAACTCCTGTGAGTGCCATATGGCGATCGTTACATAAGATTTTGAAACTGCACTGACACCCCTGCCTCACCTCTTCTTCACACCCTTGCAAAGATATGCCCTAGACAATGATGCGGCTTGACCCTCCAGGATGCCATCAGGGTGTTATGCGTGGCCGTGGGTGTGGTTGCACATAAACCTACTAATGTCTAGTAAGGTTGAGGATTTGGTCGTTTGTATATATGACAACATGGGGGCCAGCCATGGGGGTGCTAGGTTGAAGATACCGTCAAGGGTGTTTAATGGGTCTGAGGTAACTGCTGTCTAGCTTGACAAGCAGGTCGAGGATTTGAGGATAAAGACACACGAAGGCGGGGAGCCATAGTGTGAAGCGTTCACTTGATGGTAGAACGAAGATGTGAGGAGCAAAGGTAAATGGATTGCTAGTGCTAACTAGGCGATAAGCCGTAGGTAGAACTAAGCTAAGGAAAGGACTAAGGGGCCCTGTTGAAGGGTTTATATAGCTAAGCAGAAGTGTGACAGTTATGTGTCACAATGGTTAAGGGCCAGTGTGGGAAACAGCGTTAGAAATAGAAAGCCAATGGCAAAACCACGCATGAGAACGAGATGTTAAGGGCCGGTGCATGCGGCGTGAGAAGATCAGAAGAAAAGGAGTACCTACGCGGTGGAGGATAAGCATGCTTATGAGGTGTATGGAATGTCATAGAACAACATGGAAGGAATGAGGTTAAGTGTGAGAAATGAAAAGTATTAGTCCGATATCGTGAGAAGGGAAAAAGTGTTTGTCCTGCGAGCGAATCGTAACACAGGGCATCCCACTTCATCTCTTTACTGGGATATTACCATGTCATTAGGTCAGCTTCAGCCACATCATCAGCAAATTGTCATCTGCCCCTACCTATACCTCCCTCTCTTCCAGCTTTCTAACACCCTATAGCTTTATCTTTTGTCACTGTTGCTGTGTCCGACCATCTGCATATATCAAGGAGGTGATACACTGCTATCCGTAAGTCATTCTCCCCAACCCTCCAAAGCACCTGCTAATGCTCTCTAGCCCTTATTCATGTCGACCTTGGCACTGTCCCTACGTTCTACCACTGTGGGCCTTGAGGAAGTGAGGTAATATCCTGTCATCCATAAGTCATCACCTCAACTGGCTCAAAGAACCTGCTAACATCCTTTGGTCTTTTTCTTGGTCTCTTCCCATCCCACTAATTGTAATGTTAAGGATATGTACTCTGTCCGTAAATCATCCAACCCGCTAAGAGTGCTTTTCTTTCAATCCATTTTGATTATGTGACCACTCCTGCTTTCGACCTCTTACATGCATCAGTCTTAGTGTTGATCGTGAGTGTTTATCACCATAGTGTTCAAATCCTCCACCATGCTTAGTGCTTTTGGTTGTGACAGATGGGAATGTTTCCCAAAAAGGAATCAGGGCTGCAGCTGACAGATGTTGCATTCTGCAATTGCGCGAACTCTGTCAGCATGTCTTGTTGTTGGATGTGCCCTTGTTGCATAAGAAGCTGTGCATAATCTTGTTGAAAAATCATGTGTGGGATGTCCAGAAAAATTGCAGAATATTCCAGTATTTGCCATTCCATAGCCTGATTGTAGGTTGCTACAATCAATGGACGCTTGACATGGCTTGTTTTTCTTTATTCTATAGTGTCAGTTCACCCTACTTATGCATTCCTCAGGTAAGTTGAGATTTCTAGCACTTTCTTGTGGACCGTTTGGCTATACCACCTTGCTCTGTCAATCTTGTTAGATGGTTCTTGCAGCGGTTCGTTGTCGACTGGCTAGGCAACATCAGAGCTAGAGGTTTCCGATGATTGTACTTTGGTTGACAGAGGATCTGACAGGATACCTGCGCAAAGCATTCAAGACTCTCAGTCGTGCTGCTTTATTGAGCAGTATGCTTATCTTGAATTGTTCACATGCCCTCTTGTGTTCCTTTTCTTCTTCTGTCAACTCCATATCCCACCCCAACCATGGCGTGCATGTTCCCTTCTGCCTCCTGCTTACCAAATTCCACCTACTTTATCTACATCACATCTTTGCGACAATGATGCATAGGATTCCAATGTGAGTTCTCGAATCTTTTTGTCAAACCTGCAAAAAACTGATTGCCTCGCTGCCTTCAGTGGTCATTTCCCACCTCCTGTTCTTGTCCCGCTCATCTTGTTACAACCTCTTTGCTATCTCTACCTGTGTCATCTGTTATCATTCACTATCTCATGCTGTTGTTCATCTTCTTGGGCTACAAGTAGGCAACCATGTTATCACCATGGTGCAATGGTGGGCAAACCGTTGCAGCTCTCTCACCAATGTTGTTGTCACATAGGGTAGGTGTGCTGCTGTGCTTCCTGGTGACCCTTCACATCGTTGTAGCAAAATGGTGGGAGAACCATTGCTGCTCGCCCAGGTTGTCATATGAGTGGTGGGTGCACAGTTGCACTTCCTGCACCCTCGGCATTGTCGTAGATGCATTGGGTGGCTGCCATGCCCATTCGGGCAAATAAGTGCTAGGTGACATCGCAGAAGTGGCCAGTAGGCTATCTGTGCTACTTATCGAATTCTTTACGGATGGTGACATTGAACCCCCATGGAGAACCACATGATGGCATACAAATCCTGGTGGAATGTGCCAAAAGGCCCTCTTCCTGGTCAACGACCTGTGAGCTTGTAGCAGGCAGGAAATCTCCCTCTTTCCTCACTTGTTGATACCCAAATTGCAACCACTCAGGCCAGGGTTGCACTGTGGCACGTCTTAGCACCCCTGCCTCTCAACCAACTCCCTCACCCAGTCTGGAGTGGTTGAAGCGACTGCTCTCTACAATCATAGTAGTGAGGGAGCTGAATATCTAATATATCTGTTTAAAGAGCAAGATGTTATGCGTGGCCGTGGGTATGGTCGTGCGTAGACCTACTAACGCCTAGTAGGGTTGAGGGGATCTGTCGTTCGTGTCGACGACGACGTGGGACCAGCCATGGGGATGCTGGGTCGAGGGTACCGTCAAGGGATAACCGTTGCCTAGCTTGGCGAACGGGTCAAAGGTTCAAGGGTTGAGACACACGAGGGCGGTGGGGCCGAGTGCGAAGCGTTCACTTAATAGTAGAATGAAGACTGAGGAGTAAAGGCAAGTGAATTGCTAGTGCTAACTAGGCGACGAGCCGTAGGTAGAACTAAGCTAAGGAGAAGAGGGAGAGACCCTGTTGAAGGATTTATATAGTAAAGTAAAAGCGTGACAGTTACGTGTTACGATGGTTAAGGGCCGGCATGGGAAGCGGTGTTAGAAAAGGAAAGCCAATGGCAAAACCACGCATGAGAAAGAGACGTTAAGGGCCAGCGCATGCGGCGTGAGAAGAGCAGAAGATGAAGAGTACCTGCACGGTGGAGGGATAAGCACGCTTACGAGATGAATGGAATGTCGTAGAATGACATGGAAGGAATGAGGTTAAGCGTGAGAAATGAAAAGTATTAGTCTGTTATTGTAAGAAGAGAAAAAGTGTTCGTCCTGCGAGCAAATCGTAATACAAGACAGATTATATGATCAGATCAAGGGGGAATGACAGATAAGATGAGGAGCGTATGTATGATCTCTCGAGTTGCTCTTAGGTATTCGGGTGAATAGGAAGAGGAGCTTGCTGTGACTGTGATGTTCACAAGAAGAGGCTGGATTCTTCTTGGGCAAGAGAGTAGGATGTATCAAAGTGGAACAACTTAGAGAAGTATCCCCAAGTGTTCTGTGTATTTACATACTACTATATAAGAGGAGTTACAATGTTCTAAGCCAGCTGGGTAGAGGGTAAGGGTGTAGGGTATGATGTAAGTGTGGAGTAGGGCAGTGTACATGCTGGCTAAGATGAGGCAAATATGAAAGGAATGGAAGTGTGAAGTGAGTGAAGTAGGTCTAGAGCATGGTAATTAAGGGAATGCATATGAGGTGAGGCACCTAGACCAATGATGTCATGATGACATCATATCTTATCTAATCGGTAAGAAGGTGAAAGGAATAGTGAAGGGAGTGATCGTAGATAAGATCATGGGAAGATAAGATTAGATAAAGTGAAAATGCAAAAATGTCAGTAGCACGAAATCAATTCGTAACAGTGATAGCCACCTGAATGGACTCGGAAGGGTGACGGTCAGGGTGGTGGTAGCCTCCTGATGAGAGCTTTCGCAGGCTCGAAACCACACCCAAACCATCCCCTCCCCACCCTCTGCTGCACTGTATGACATTCGCGTCAGCTTGGCTCTAATTCTCTGAGAAGAGCACCCAACAGAACTAGCATGATGGCACTGTCAGCCCAAGACATCCCTCTTCACACACAGACTCACCACTGGAGCCCTTCGTGCCCCAGTCTCACATCCCACAATTCATAGGTGGTAAGGGGGCACAATGGATTTTTGGAGATTTTGGGTCAGTTTTGATGGGAAACTAGATGTCAATTCTACAGTTAAAATAAAAATTAGTATCTAGAATGTGTCAGCAATTTAAGTGTAAACAAACTAGCGGATCGTGAGCGGGATAGTGCCACGACATTTGGCATGGTCAACCATAGGCCCAATGGATGAGACAGAGTGAATCTCAAAACTGGTGAGCATGCTGAGAGTGCAGGAGACACCATCGTGCACCTGCTACACATGATGACGATGTGGGTGAGGGCACTGTCAACCACCACTGCACCACAATGGCCATGAGTTGCATTGTGCGGGAAGCGCAACGGCATGCCCACCTCCATGAGACGACCACTCGTCACCCCACTGCACCACAACAGCAACAAAGGCTCAGGAATGAAAGATGGTGATTCTATCAATGAGAACCATATACAAAGCAATGGAGGTGTCATGGCAAGAATTAGAGGACAGAGGGAACAAGGAACAGAACGGATTAATGTACACAAGTTTGCTTTCCAACAAGAGTTCGACCATGGGTTGGAGGATGATTTTATACAACTTTATACATCAGAGAAGCATTCTTCCAGCACATAAATAAAGACCAGAGAGCATGTGTTACTCTTGAGAATCATTGTCCAGCTTCACCTTCTTTGTCACTTGGGGAGTGGATGAACACTTCAGAAGCCTCTTCTTCTCAAGAGGTTGCATGCAAATGTTAGAATGCTCCAGCGTCTTGATGACATCAGAGTGGGCAGCTAATGCAGCATGATGTGCAGCATCCAGTAGGCTATCATCAAGCAAGAGTGCAGGGTATGATTTCTCTGTGGCATGATAGTGATCCAGTAGCGCATCCACTAAGTCCATAAAGGGCTTGCATGGAACACTGTATGTCAGTGAAAGCATGTCAAAGGCTTTCCCTTGTACACGTTTCTTCTCTAGGAAGTCCTGGCATGAAGTTCGAGCAACCACATAAGGGAATGCTTGCTCAACATATTTCGACTGATAGTAACCATTGTTTGTGGGTGAAGCCACGTCTGTTACGCGTGGCCATGGATATGGTCGCGCATAGACCTACTAACACCTAGTAGGGTCGAGAGGGTCTGTCGTTCGTGTCAACGATGACGTGGGGCCAGCCATAGGGATGCTGGGTCGAAGGTACTGTTACAAGCTATATATTTTTCATTCTTTCCTTTGTGCATATGGACGCTTTCTTTATCTTATCAAGGGAAAACCCGACTTAGACACTGTGCTAGACACAGGGGATCTACAGGCCCTTCCAGATCAATGGGCTTCACCTTCACTCCTTCACTTTCGCCCCATTGATCACAACATGTATTTAATCACCGTGATCATCACAGACCTCACATCAGTCACCCCATCACTGTGATGTGATCCCTTATCTTTAATTACCGTTGACACCTTCCATTCTACCCACCTGCAGCAGATCAATGGCTGGTAACCTCATGTACTTATTAATCTCTGTTACAGGCTGACTCCTCATGTCGATCATGTTGGGCCTAGGGGATGGACTTATGTAGATACGTATCTAGATTGGTACACAACATGTATCTACACGTAGAATAGTATATAAAGCGAGACTGGACGGAG
>JBBPTX010000840.1:0-15433 GCA_038094595.1 Pulveroboletus aff. annulatus | reverse complement strand
ACATGAACTCATCCATGGCAGTAAAATCAAGGTGGGCGTCCGTTCTGTGCGCCAGTGAGTAAATCGGACGCGGAAGGGTGAGGAGAGACGCACGTAAAGTTGGCAGATGGTTCCATGATCATAAATTTGGTGTCGGAGACAGAGGTGGCACAAGATGCTGCCACAGCGATGTCTGCGAGTCCTGATAGGATAGCCGTGGGTACTGTAAAAGTGTTCGGGTCACTGTTATATGTCACGTTGAGTGAACTGTAGGCCCGGGTGAGACACCGCCAACGCCCCGATATCGTTTGGGTCTCTGAACCACCTTGCTGTCAGCTTAAATGTTGACGCGATTAGTAACCTCCTACCCGATTTCTGCAACCGCTCGTATGTCTTGTCAATAAGGTCGTTGTGACCATCTTCAGTGGTCCACGAGGAAATAATCGAGCATAGATGGCGTGTAAGGTAGGCTTGGAATGCGATTGGGAAGTACGACGAAACGTCCTTGGGCCCCTTCCTCCCTAAGCGGTTCGCTAGGCCTTGACCTATCGACTGTGAGACCCTTTCTACCGAAGAGATTGTTCCTCAGTCGTCGCAGTCCGAGGTTGGAAGTCCCCAGTGATATACTTGGCCATATTCATTACGAGCAATTGAACATTCTTGTTGAGTCGTTCCACCATCTGGGTGATGGCCGTCTCTGCATACTCATCCGCCAGAGTAAGGAACTCCTGCAGATCTGACAGCTGGGGCAGACGCTCTATAACCGCAGCTTTGATGTCTTTTAACTGCTCGTCGTAACGTTGTTGGATCTCGGTAGATTGCGATTGGAAGAGTCGGAGCTTGTCCCGCACAGAGGTGAGGTCACTCAGCTCATGGCGGAGCCGTTCGAGTTCCACTGAGTCTGTCGCATAACGTTTCTGAGATTCTGCAATTTGAGAAGTCGAGGCAGATAGGTCATGGTGGAGCTGCTCGAGTTCTTTATGAGCGGAGATGAGTTCCTTCACCCTAGCAGAATTCTCACGGAAGGCACGAAACTCCGTTGTCTGCGTCTCGTAACGCTGCTCGTACTCGACAATCTGGGAAGATGCAGCTTTGAGGTCACGTTGAAGTTTCTCGAGGTCCTCGCGTGTGGTAGCGAGCTCCTTTGCCTTGCTGGTATCCGAATGCTCCCAGGTTTTGATCTGCATGAATGACGTATCCAGATCATTGCGGAGCTGCTCAAGCTCCTCGGTGGCGGTCGCAAGCTCCGTGGTCTTGTTGGCGTCTGAACGTTTCCGTGTCTCAAGCTCGTTGCGTACAACAATAATCTCGCTGGACTGCGCCTCGAATCGTCCCCGAAGCTCGGTGAGCTGGGTGTCGGAAGCGGAGATGTCCTATTGGAGCTTCTCGACTTGCTTTAGGGTAATCGCGATCTGCTCTGATTTGTTCGTGCCCACACCTTTCCACTTCAACCTCGGCCCCAAGGGAGGCGGTACTGCGATCCTTGCTTTCGCCTTCCAAAGTGGTGGTTCGCAGCTCAGTACGGAGGGTAGTGAGCTCATGTGACTGGGCCTCGTAACGGCTCTTGAGTCCGGCGAGCTGAGAATCGGAAACGGAGAGGTCATGCTGGAGCTTGTCGACCTGCTTGGCGGTGGCTGTGATCTTCTCCGCTTTGTTTTCATCTGCGCGCTTCCACTGCTCAACCTCGGCAGTGAGGGAGGCAATGGTCTGATCTTTGCCTTCCTCCGACGATACCTTGGCTTGGAGTTGGCTACGAGCCTCTATGAACTCGCGCGACTGTGCATCGTAACGGCCTTGGAGCTCAGTGAGCTGGGCGGTGGCAGTGGTTAGATCGTGTTGGATCTTATCGATATCTTTCATAACAGTCGTGATCCGGTCTGCCTTGATGGTGTCCGCCTTCTTCTACTGATCGACTTGCGCTGTGAGAGAGTCGAGGAGGTGGCTGGGAAGTGGCTGCGCTCTTCCGAGGTTGCATATTCCTTCCATCCCTCGCGGGGGTGGGCTGTTCCGGTTTCCGGACCTCTGCGGTTTTCCGTTTTTCGACCGTAGTGGTAACGGTAACGGTGTAGTCTCCGTCTCAGGTCCCTGATCAACGGTTTCTGAGTCGGCATCTCTCCAAACGTAGAATCGGCTTCCTAAGCCCTACCTGGTTCTAGATCATAGTGAATCGTCTCCGGTGAACCGGTGACAGTGCGGGCATGATCTCCAGTAATTTCGCATTGCTGTTGATCAATTACTCGGATTACTGTCTCACAAAAGATAATCTCCTTGTTACGTACCTGGGCAGTTTGAGCAGCGTCTCCATCTCGGATCCCAGTCAGGGATGCAGGTCTCAAATCCTCGCGCTGCGTGGCTGTTGCAAAACCACTTGTGGATTCGGATTCATGATCGAGGTTATACGTGAAGCGTGCTGGTATATCCGGCTGATCCTAGCACGTGAGACAGCATTCTTCACGATGTGTCTGTTCCCGCACCTGAGGCGACTTTCTTGGTAGTCTCGAATCTTTTCCATGGGCTACAAGAGTACGTGCTCTTGCGTCCGCTGGGGACGCACCAGCAGGTGCCATGGCGCCTACTGAAGGACTGGGTATTGGGACAGCCATTCGCATATTAAAGAAATAGGGCACATACCCTCTTTGCAGGAAGGTAAAACATCAGTGGGGATCCGTAATCGATCGCCCTTATGCGTCGATACGCACACGCGCACACTGGACCATCCGAGGTGATACTTATGATGCACTGAGGGTTTGTCAGACCAGCGCTAATTGCAGACTGCCCATAGGATTCTATACCCGAGGAATCAACCTGGCTGCAAATTAGCCATCCGCAGAAATTAGCCTTGGCGAGTCCGTGGTCGGATGTCGGAGTTGCCCGCTCCCCTTCCGCCTCCGCCACCACGGTGACCCACACCAGATGGTCATGCGACAGCAACACCATTGTGTGATACCCACCACACTCGAGTCGCATACATGCCACCTGCACCGAATCACACTGTCAACGACCGGCGTCTGGCAGGTATGGGGAACGCCATTATTCAACCACAATGATGCGCCGTGCAACTGCAATGTTCATATCCCGCTATTCCAAGGAACATAGTACTGAAACCTTGACAGTTTATTACTCAGTCTGCTCAATAGTGTCAGGGAAAAGAAAGCAGTTCGAGACCCTCTCCAAAATGATTGTACGCGTCGGGATGGAGCGTTGAAGGTAGGGCACAGGCCCAAGTATGTTGAACGAACGGGTCCCTTTTCGTGATGACGACTAACGCATTCCCTATTCCCTACTACGATAGGTCGGCCATATCATCCGGTCGTTGGCCCAACTGATGGCATACCACCTACCCGAAGACGCCACACTCGATCTCCGCCGGACGCAGGGCTGCTCCAAAGCAAACCAGTGCCTCGAATTGCACAGCAAACTCAAGGACAGTACAAGCTGAGAAGCCCGGAGTGTTTTATTCACGTACAATTCAAAACGCATCGAACTCAACGGCAGTTTTCCATTGGTTCCGGATCTGAACACGTACTGCATTCATAGCATTGCTAAAGGTGAGCGGTCGCCTTAATTTCACCTTCCTGATTCCAACCGCTTCAAGATGCCCAGACATGTCTTTGCCGTCGAGGATGCCAAAGACCTCGCACACACTGTATATAACACGACACACTACTGTGGAGGCATGCGTCGCTCACAAGTCAGTGCGCCGACTTTTTCTCTGGTTCTCTGCCTAATTACCATTACTTGCCATGCAGCCTATCAGTTTATACAGCACTAGTCGGACTGTAACAAGGCGGTTAGTAAGACGATGTGTAAGCTGAGCTACAAGGAGGTCCTGGTAAATATATAGTTGAGAGAGGTGCAATGCTACATCATATCACGAACGCACGATACAGACCTGCCTTGTATTTTCGCACCCAACGTGCAAGCGTAAGATGTAGTGTAGCATGGTGTTGCCGGCTGCAGGATCAACTACTCTCGCCAAATTTTATCCGGGTTGCGGGACCTACGAACAATTGGCTTTGGCGTGATACAGACCACAATGGATATGCGGCGACACGAATTGTATGAAGCTAACGCCCCTAACACTCCGGAAAAGATTCAAGGAGAACCTTTGCCTTAATGACCGTTGACATATCCTTCTGGCCCGGTTGCAGCAGCGTCTCCTTTATCAACCCCAAATGTGTCGAACACAACACCTTCTGCTTTGCTCCTGTTCCCCTCGACGTACCCTGATTCTTATCGCCATCTCCACCCTCCTCCATTGTGGTCTCCACGAAGGTCTCCAGGGGACAGACAGTAAAAACTATAAAGTCTGCTGAACCCGTGTCCCCGATCATCTTACGTAGCTGCATAGCTGTCAAGAGGATTGGTTTCACTCGGTTCTCAAACCGGGAGGCGACCATCGATTTGGCATCAGAGACAGAGTTGGCACAAGATGCTGCCACGACGATGTCCGCGAGTCCCGATAGGGCAGCAGAGAGGAAAGCGTCTTGGTTCCCGTTGTACGAGGGTGAGATGTAGGCCTGGGTGAGACTCCGCCATCGCCCCGATGTCGTCTGTATCTCTGCCGGCCAGTCTATTGTGAGTAGAAAGCTTGACGCAGCTTGTAGTCTCTTACCTTTTCCCTGTAGTCGCTCATATATCTTGTCAATAAGGTCATTGTGACCGTTTTCAGTAGTCCATGAAGAAATGATCGAGCATAGGTAGTATGCAAGGTAGGCTTGGAACGTCATTGGGAGATACAGCGAAACGTCTTTGCGTTCCTTTCTCCTCAAGCGGTCCGCTAGGCTAGGACCGATCAACTGGGAGGCCCTTTGTAAGGTGGGGGCTTGCTCGTCGCTCGTCGCAGTTTGAGATTTGAAGTCCCCGGTGATATACTCGGCCATATTCGCTGTGACCAACTGAATATCCATGTTGAGTTGTTCCGCCATCAAGGTGATGGTCGTCTCCGCGTAGCTATCCGCGAGAGTGAGGAAGCGCTGCACATCGGTCAGCTGGGGTCGACGCTCTGCAACTGTAGCTCTTATCTCTCTCAACTGATCCTCGTAGCGTTGCCGGATCTCGGTGATCTGAGATTGGAAGAGTCGAAACTCGTCCTGCATAGAGACGAGGTCGTGCGACTCACGCTGCGCCCGCTCTAGCTCTGCGGACTGTGCTGCAAGGCATTGCTGAAACTCGGTGATCCGGGAGGAAGAAGTGGATAGGTCATGGCGAAGCTGCTCGAGCTCCTGCGACTGCACCCCGTGACGTTTCTGAAGTTCGGCGGTTTGGGAAGATGAAGTGGTCAGGTCGTGATGAAGCTGCTCAATGTCCCTGCGAGCAATGACAAGCTCCTTCGTTTGATGAGCATCCGGCATTTCGACTACGTTCACGTCCCTCACTCGGTTGAGTGGAGAAGACTGAGCTTCATAACGTTGCTGAAACTCGATAATTTGAGAAGATGCGGTGGATAAGTCACGACAAAGTTTCTCGAGGTCGCCACGTGCAATGGCTAGCTCCTCCGCTTTAGTGGCATCTGAATGCGCCAGAGTCTTGGCCTGCGAGGATGCAGCAGCCAAGTCGTTACGAAGCTGTTCCGTGTCCCCGGTAGCTGCCGCAAGTTTCGCTGTCTTGTCAGAGTCTGAGCTCTTCCACATCTCCAGCTCGCTGCGTACAGCAATGATCTCCCTTGACTGCGCTTCAAAACGACCTTGCAGCTCGATGAACTTGTTGGTGGACATTGAGAGGTCTTTCTGGAGCTCCTCGACCTGTTTCATGCCAGTAAACTGAGACGCCACCTTTCTCTGCTGTTCCTCGTCAATCTCATCCGAAGGGTGCACATCAGAGTCACTCCTGATTCGCGGCTGCCTCTCCCGGATCATGTTCGGAGGGTAAATGCCCGACTCTGAGTGCACTGGCGACTCAGAGGCCACCTTCTTTCTTGGCCGTCTCTGGCGATCCAGGTCTGGAGGATAAACATCTGAATCATTCCTGATTCGCGGAAGCCTCTCCTGGATGGCCGCCCCGCTCTCCATAGATGCACCTTCAGTGAGCGGGAAAGCCTCATGGTCACTTCCAGCCTGGTCGGAAAGTTGCTCGTTCTTCCAGTATACACTTCCAGATGAGAGTGGATTTACAGGGGACTACAAATGGTATGGTTATGGGAGTTAAGTTACAGTGGAGTTATTGCCTTACCGCGTCGCACACTAGTTCCTCTACATTGCTCAACTCCATATCTAGAGGTGCTGAATGCTCCCTTCGTTGGGTATCTTGGGGCCTTTGTTGTGATGACTGCTGTCGTCGAACATCCGCGCTTTTGATAAAATCCGTTATACGCCTGCACCAAAGTAAGAATTGTGTGTTCCCAGCATCAGGGCAAGCTCTTGGAATACGTACACTTTCTGAGAATTGGGCTCTGTATTTGCGGTGGGTATCAGCATCATGAACACTGGAAGGCTAGGGAATGACGATTTGATGAGCCCGAGACTCGACAATCATACAGCTTTCGTGTTGCGGTGGGCACCAGGTCTTTGTCGTACTCACTGGTGCGGCAGTAAATTGGGGATCATCCGCTGGCAGGTTCGCCAACACAAGTCGAGCCACGGACGAAATGCAAACTTTGAAGTTGACACGAGGTTGCGATCTCAGGGTCCAAGATCCAGGTCGATACCTTCCGCTATCAGGACGCCAGCCAGCTGGTACTCACATGTGACAACTTGTCTTTTAGCCCCACAGCAGTCACACTGGCATCCTTAGACTCACTTGAGCGGCCTTGTAATAAATACACTACTTCCTCCTGGCTCCCGCCTTAGGCTAAGGTTCGAGGCTGGACAGCTGGTAGACCGTCGCTTCTACACTCTCAGGGTCCTGCCTACAATGGACCAGAGCGAGGCTCGACTCCACGCCGTGTAGGGCTCACAGATTGTCCAATGATATGCTAGGGGAAAGGGGAAAGGCAGCCTGCAGGCAAAATTCGCACGGAGATCCAATCAATACCCGATTAGAATGACGCCTTTTACCGCAAAAGATCAGATTCGCGTGTCTAGTTACCACACGTGGTCATGGCCGCAGTGCACTCTGAACCTGCATCTCAAGTCGGTGCCCATTTCTTGAGGCTGTTCAAGTCACACAGCCATTGAAAAACCACTCATGCCCAACCTCGAGCCATACTCTGGCCCTACTAGACTCGTTGTGGCCTTCGACATCGGCACCACCTTCAGCAGTATCTCATACTGTATACTCGAGGCGGGCCAAGTGCCTGAGATTCTCGGGATCATGAGGCAAGCGTTCGTTGCTCTTTACCAGACCGTCAGCTCACTGGCCATAGATTTCCTGCGCAGGAACTAGTCGGCGGTGAGGCTAAAGTCCCGTCGCTCCCGTACTATGACAAGAGCGGCAAAGTCAGAGCAGCCGGCGCCGAAGCACTTACCGAAAGCATTGTCGAAGAGGCGCTGACGGAGGGTTGGACAAGGGCTGAGTGGTCAGTTGTCTATTGACCTCAATGCAGCCATTGACTCGTTCCTGAAACCTAGGTGGAAGCTTCACCTCTGTCCAAATCACTTAGCATCTTCTATTAGACCTGACGATGATCTCCCTCCTCTCCCGCTTGGGAAATCTGCCGTTGACGCTCTCACAGATTTCATCAAACATCTCTTCCAGTGCGCCAAGACATACATTCTAGAACATCACCTTGCGTTTTCTTGGTCAACCGTCGAAAACACCATCGATTATATCTTTACTCATCCAAACGGTTGGGAAGGCGTGCAACAACAGCTATACCGTCGGGCTATCGAGAATGCTGGCCTCATCCCCAGCACGCCTGGGGGACGATCTCGCGTCCACATGCTAACGGAAGGCGAAGCGAGTCTTCACTTTTGCGTTTCGAAACTTCTCAGCTCAGAGAGTCGAAAGGTCGACCTGTCCGTTCCTCAAGGCGTCGTCATCATCGATGCTGGCGGTGGCACTATCGACTTGAGCATGTTTTCGATGTCGGTCAACCCAATCTCCTGCGAGGAGATTGCCCCAGCTGAGTGTACGGATTGATGGTCCATTGTGAAATGCGTATTTAGTCTTCCCTGTGTATCTAGGTCGGCTGCAAGGTTCTGTCTTTGTCACTCGTCGAGCCAAGGTTTTGTTGCAAAGTCTGTCATCCGCTTGTTTGTCATAAATTTGTCAATAACTGATCCGACGAAGCAGAGAAGCTCGAAGGCTGGGAGCATTCTAGCGACGAGGAGATATCTGAATTCACACGCAAATTCGACAACGCAACAAAACTCGTCATCAAGAGCGATCAAGAGCCGGCTCATATCAGGGTCGCCGGCCGTAAATACAAGAATTCAAAGTATAACATCTCCTTTGGAAAGCTGAGACTGACGGGGTAAAATTTCGTTTAAACTAACGTTCCGCTGCTCGACCATCTGATTTGGCATCTCCTAGTGAAGAAGCTGCTGGGTTATTCAACGAGTCCATCGACGCTATCATCAATGCATTCGAACAACAACAACAATCTGCGACGGTGATAATCACAGCATGTTCTAGTAAGCCTCTGGGGTGATCTGTGCAACTTATCCGCTTCTTAAGATGGCGTTCCTTGTTGGGGGGCTTTCAAACAATGACTGGTTCTGGTCTCGACTCCGGTCATATTTCCAGGGCCAGAATATTGAGATATGCCGTCCGGACAACCACGCGTATGGATTCCCCCTTGAGTTCTTGAAGACGTGCTGATTTCCTCTATAGCAACAAAGCAGTGGCTAATGGAGCGGTGTTGTCTCACGTTGATCACGACAACCATCTGGTCTCCTCGCGAGTCGCACTTGCCACTTATGGTTTCATCTGTGCACTACTTGCCGACGAGAAAGATCCGGAGCACATCCGCAGGAAGGGCCAGTGGGAAACAGATCCGATGGGAGATTGCTACGTTCCGGGGTATTTTAAATCAAAACTTCGCAAGGCCAGCCGTTACCTTGTTGAGTCGCGTGCGAGGTAATGACGCTGCATTGTTTTCGCTTTCAGGGTACCCGAGTTCCTGAGGAGATGGAATTTCGGAAGTCTTTTATGCTCACGGAGTGTGGTTTCAAAGACTTCGGCATTCAAACCATTCGTTTAGTGACCTACTGAGGCAAGCTGTCCCACCCGAGGTGGGTGGATCAAGACCCAGGCCAGTTTTCTCTCGTTCTTTGACATGCGTTGTCGTTCCGATCCATGGATTTCAGAGGCGTTCTCCACCACGTGCACTATTCGTGCAGATTTGGGAAAGGCTGTGGAGGGTCTTACCTTGAAGACCAGTTCTGGCCAAGTCTACTATCAACTAGATTACGACATTATCATCTACTTTGGGTCCACTGAACTTCAAGCGCAGATGGGGTGGAGGACAAGGGCGAGCTGTGAATTCGTACTCGTGGCTGCTCGTTGCTGACTTCCCATTGGCAGGATGGAGAACGACGGTAAGTCTGATCTGCTTCAGCACGCTATATGCCATCTAATTTGCTCCACAGAATTCCAGCGACGGTTTCGTACGACTGAACAACGTTCATATCGTATACCCCATGCTGATACGATGGGCCGCCACAGTTGATCAGCATGCGCTGATCGACAAGATGCTTGCCCGTTATTCAGGAGAATTTACTGGTTAGTGTCCTCCCATCATGTCGATGTACTAGATAACTCAGTTCTTCTTGTTCTTCGTGCCAGTATTCCGAGAACTTCTCCAGAACTCTGACGATGCCGGCTCTTCTGCTGTTGAAATATCCTTCAAGAGTGCTTCATCCCAAGGACAAAAAGATGCTAGCGCAACAGCTTTACTCGACTTGAAATCGACTCGCGTGCATACGCCTGTTCTCATCGCTCATCAGGCGTCTTTGTTCTGACACGTTTTTCTTTAAGGCTACACACTGGACAGTCAGAAACAATGGAAGGCCATTCACGCAGGACGACTGGAACCGATTGACAAATATCGGCAGGTCTGTTGGCATTTTTCATGCTGTTTTCTACTCCATCTTTCTTTCATTAGCTGCAGGAAACCCTGATTCTAGGACAATCGGCGCTTTCGGTGTCGGTGGGTCGAGGGTGTTCCAATCTAGTGATGGCTAATTTATTCGCTAGGATTTTACAGCATATTTTCTGTGACCGAGAATCCATGCTTATCATCTGGAGGTATGTACTAGTGTATTTCCAGTGATTTTGAATATGACGTGGTTGCAGAATATGAAATGCAGTTTGAATGGGATACTCAAAATCAGGTGCCGAGAGTGTTGGTTTCAAGGAACTATGATCCAACTAACCCGATCTCAGTTACGTTTCAAGCGAAATACTCTCCAAGTGCCAATGGCGCCTTTCCCGAAAACCGACTGCTGGACAATGAAAATCGAACTATCACTTCGGAAGGCCAGTTCAATGCCATCAACTTTAGACTTAATGCGGTTTCTTGCGTCTTCAATTACTTTCATGGTGCATCTGACAAACGTCCGGGTTGTTTTGGACAACCGCTGCATTGGAAGTATTGAAAAGTCGACCACCAAACCTCCAAATATCGATCCACCGAAAACGTTCGAAGAGTCTAGAATGGAGGTGCTTATCATGGATGTGAAGGAGATCCAACACGACCGTGAGCACTGGTGTTAGTAGCAGTGCACGCTATCAACTAATATCTGAATAGGCATCGCGATCAAGGCCAAGATCATGCACGATGCAACGCGCGAGGCCACAAAAGAGGTTCATCTTTCTATGTTCACCGCCAAGGTGAATGTTACCATGAAGGGTGAAATCTTTGATGAGCTGGTCCGGTGTATGAAGAAGAATCCACCCGTGGAGCTCGAGTACAGTCTGATCTATGTAGGTCATTTCGCACTCGTACTTCAGAATACCGCCCTGACACCTTGAAGAATGAAAGTTCCGAAGGTCGCTCGCAAGAT
Source organism: Pulveroboletus aff. annulatus (assembly GCA_038094595.1). NCBI lineage: Eukaryota > Fungi > Basidiomycota > Agaricomycetes > Boletales > Boletaceae > Pulveroboletus > Pulveroboletus aff. annulatus. Next base: position 4,568 of record JBBPTX010000840.1, on the reverse strand, counting down.
CACCAACCACACGGGCTTACATCCGTCTTGCAAGGGTTTTGTGCTGATCTGAACGGGTGAGTAGCCATGTGGATGCCATCCCATGATCACATTTCTAAAGCGAAACTTCGAAAAGAGCAAAGAATACCCGTGTATTCATTGTTCGTCCTTTCCCGTCGCTCCTCTTGTTGCACTCATTAGTTTATAGGGTCATGCTACCGCGCAGACAACAGGTATTGGTGGTCACATGGCATCGCGCTTCATCCCTACGATCGAACGTGAATTGATCGATTTTAGGTAAGCTAGTTGTTTTGGTCTCGTATAACAATAACTCGTAATTATGCTAGCGACACCAGCGCTTCTAGTCAGTGACCTACGTTCCCGCAAAATAATACTAAATCTCCAGCTTTCTAGTTTTTCAATGGAACAGTAAACTGCTACATGTCGGAGGTGTATTATGTCGTGCGGTTTATGAATGGGAGCTTTCCAATATCCAGCAGTTATGGGAGCAGGAATGTTCAACAATTGATTCCTCTGAGTCGACATCCCTGAAGTCGCGGAATCAATTGTATCAACGCTTTCTTCACGTTCTTCGGTTTTTTACATTTCATAATTCCACACCCTCATCAAAGGTAGCACTGTCGTTGGCGAGGTCATTCTATGAATGTTCACCTCTCCCGTTACCATTGTTGTCATCCGTTGGTGTTCGCGGAGCTCCCGATATCAGGAAAATTGACCCAGCCTTTTCCTTCCTCAAGTTACTACCGATGATCCCGGAATACGTAACAAAAAATGGCGGGGCAGCTATTGCATCATTGCCAGATGGACATAATGTTCGTCTCGTCTCGCCATCGGATGTCGAAGGATGCTTGCATGGACATCCCCTTGACAAAGAAGAGCTAGTTTCCTGTCTTCAGTGGTGGATAGCAACATTGCGGCGGAAAAATCCGGCATGGACTGCGGCGAATCCACTGCATTCTGCCACAGTTAGGTGCATGGATGGCAGGAGACTTCCACTTTCCTCGGTACAGCACTTCATCGATCCGAATAGTCTTGGAGCCCACATTCCACCTGACGGGCCACTCCCCGAATCACTTCTCCCATTGAACATCTATCAACAGTTTTACCGCACAGATCTTCTCAGCATGCAATTACAGGAGTTCAGCATCACTCACTGGTTGCAGTACCTTTCGGATCCGACTGTCGTATTGGCCTCTGCCTCGTATGACTTCACACGGTCGGCTGATTGGGCTGAGCGAGTCCTAGGAACACTTTTCCTTTTATGGTCATCACTCTCCAACACAACCCAGGCCGAGACCAAAAAAGTACTCGAACGCAAGCCATGCATTCCCACAAGCCGTGGGTTGTATCGCCCAGATAGCTCGTATCTTCTTGCCGCAAATGACAATCCATTCCATAACCTTGAGTTGCCAATCGTCCAGTTTGGCTCTGGACCACTAAGTGATGACGGGACGGAAGTGCTCGAGTTCATTGGTGTTCGAAGGCGCATTCCCCCAGGGATTTTATGCAACAAGTGAGCTTGTGCCAGTTTTCGTCCTCATTCGCTCACCAAGTGCTCTCAGAATCAGGGGGGGATGGGGCGGTGATGCATTGGATCTCATCCGTTACCTAGTCAGAGAAAAAATTTCATCAAAAGAAGTCGATGAACTCAAAACGATCCCACTTTTTACAAAGATTGAACCCGCAAAAAATACCAAAAAGAAGGCACGTTTTCGAGCCGACGAGTTGTACCCGCCCGAGGCCATCTATCGTCAACTTCAGCTTCCTATGATTCGGTGGGCTGAGAAGTTGGCGTGGTCTAATGATTCAGCTGAAGGCAGACGTGTTGATTTACCATACCGGAACACTGCTGACCAAGTTTATTCGGTAGCCAAACTCTTGTATCAGCTTGGTTTGCGTCGCTTCCCTCCTCTGGACAAAATCATTGAGCTCTGTGTTTCGCCGAATGCGTCTGTCAAGACAGTTGCTTTCCATTACTTTTACAAGAACCTGAAATCATTTTATTCGAGATACAATCCCGACGGTTTCCGGGACGTTGAGTTTATTCCTGCGGAAAATGGTGAAGAGGAGGGAAGGTGCTGGAAAAAACTGGACGATGTACCAAAAAACTACTTACTTGATGTGAATTCCCATTAACATCTCGTTCTAGGTGTGCTCGGATTCTCGATGGAAAGCCCTTGGCTTTTTTGTTGTGGCTTTGGTTCCCATTCCGGGAGTGCCTCTGAGCCAACTTGGCATTCAGCAGCACCCACCCCCAACCATGCTTCTCAGCCGATTACGTCCGCGACCACGTGATGAAGAACTAGCTTTTCGCTGGTTTGAGTGCTTGGCCGACTGTATTCCAAGTTAGTGTCCACTTCTTGCTATGTGACTTGTTTTTCCAGCATGATTTCAGGTTTTAGTGTGGACGACCTTCACGAACTGTCTGGAATGACAATTGTCCCGACGAGATCTTCAGGTGATCTGCTATGGTGACTCCCGCACAGTGTTACCTGGCTGAGCCAAAGGACAAGTTTACCAGGAAATTATTTGTCTTTGTGGGTTTGGGGACGAAGGCAAATCAATTTTTACTTGCTTGTGGTTCAAAGGAAGAGCCGTTAAGGATATTGTGGAAAGTCTGATCGATAACCCGGAAAGGTTCCGCAGACTTGCCGATGAGACCTCGAGGTACGCGTACGCTAGTTTACCACTTTATTGCTGACTTGAGAAATGTCAGCTTTTTGGTTAAGTTGTGCGAACTTGCCAGAGGGGTCAATTGCACTTCACACTTGAACGATACTTTGGCGAAGATGCACTCGAAACATACTCTGCTCGGTATGCAACGCAGATCTGATGACCAAGGCCAGGAGACAGTTTATTATGCACTTCGAAAACCCGAGGAAATTGTTATTATAGATGATACCAGGGATGGAAAGCTTTTCAGCGAGTTTATCTGGGCTGTCCCACAAGAAGGTCTTGAATGTATGCATGTTTTCTCGTCGCTATATCAATCTTATACAAACGTTATATCGCAGCTTTCTATGCGTTGCTTGGCTGCAGAAAACTAAGCAAGGTCATCAAAGAGAAATACGAGGGTTTTAAAGAACTTGATGATGAAGAAACCTCCTTAGAGATCAGAGATTTAGTTCTCGAAAGGCCTCCTATTTTCCTTCGGAAGTGCACGAACACTCAGCCTAAAATTCCTCTAGACTTTTTTTGCAACAAGTTAAGAGTTACAGTCTACGACAGGTTGTGTATCCTCAAAACCTTTACCATCGGAGAGAACGTTACAAAAACTCAGGACGTGTGGGCAGCTGCTGGGAATGATACGCAGATGGGGATCAAATTATGGATTTCACGTCCAGGCCAGGCCGGGCATGATATGTACGGCTTGTGGTGGGCCTGATTTCATTGACGGCGGCGCAGCTAGGGGGTGAGATTTGTCGAGGTTGGATGTGACCGGATTGGGGGGGGACGTCGGGGTTGGATCGTTTCAGGGGCGGGGTGCATGAGCTGATATTCTCGCCCGCCGCTGCTGAGATGTATTTCTCAATGATCCACATTTCGTCACCGTCTATTTCTTCAGGCCGGTCCGGCCAATGCTACTTCTTCATATTTGTGGAGGGTGTCAGAGTAGTGGCTTCGCTCCTTGCAGCATTGTTCACGTATGAGGACGGTCAATCTGAACATCTGTGTCAATAGCCTGACGGCATAATGGCAGTCTATTGGGGCAACCGCGCTCCCGACGATCGTCGTCGAGCGTGGAGGTTGGAACAGTTGTAGCTGGGTTGGAAGGTACGGGGTGCATGCAGTAACAGGCAGAGAAATCATCGACTGTTAATTGTTTTCCTGCCACTGACCTGGTGTTGACGTCCAATGGCAAGCATGAACATCCGAAACAGAATCGCACCTTGACCCAAGTCAACGAGATGGATCCCAAGCAATTCAGCGTCACGAGGAATGGTATCAGGTGTGAACACGTGCGGAATAGGCTGCGATCCTACGATCGGCCAGGACTTTCCATCAATGGCGATTTCATCTTCAATCTGCAAGAAGCTTGTCTACGCGTTCTTCAGCGACACCATCTCTGAAAAGGATGTTATCGGGTTTGATATCTGAGCATGTTGTTACAGCTATATATTTTTCACCTTTACTTTGCGCATACGGACGCCTCCTTTATCTAATCAAGGGAAAACCCGACATAGACACTGTGCTAGACACAGGGGATCTACGGGCCCTTCTAGATCAGTGGGCTTCACTTTCAACCCTTCACCTTCGCCCCACTGATCACACACACGTATTTAACACATCGTGATCATCACAGACCTTACATCAGTCACCCCATCATTGTGATGTGATCCCCTATCTTTAATTACCATTGACATCTTCCATTCCACCCACCCGCAGCAGATCAACAGCTGGTAACCTCATGTACTTATTAATCTCCGCTACAGGCCGACTCCTCATGTCAATCATGTTGGGCCTAGGGGATGGACTTATGTAGATACGTATCTAGATTGGTACACAACATGTATCTACAAGTAAAATAGTATATAAAGCGAGACTGGACGGAGCTCAGTCTCCAGTCT
>JBBPTX010000839.1:0-15462 GCA_038094595.1 Pulveroboletus aff. annulatus | reverse complement strand
ATGGACTTATGTAGATACGTATCTAGATTGGTACACAACATGTATCTACAGTAGAATAGTATATAAAGCGAGACTGGACGGAGCTCAGTCTCCAGTCTAGTTCTCTTGTTCTTCTCCTACAAAGTAGCGCCTTAAGAGATCCTTCTCGACGCCTAGATTCCAAGTGGTTGCCTGCAAAGATTTGTAGACGCAACACAAGCCTGCTGGCTCCTTGACCTTGCTGACTTCGATTACTCGATCACTCATGTCCCTGGGACCCAACTCGCTGGCCCTGACACACTCTCTCGCCGCCCCGATCTCCTCCCTTGCGCTGACTCCGATAACATTGGAGTCACTCTCCTCCCCGATACCCTCTTCGTCCGCTTCATTGACTCCGCCCTCTCCAATCATATTGCCTCCGCCTCCTCCAATGACGACTTGATCATCCACAAATTACAGGAACTCGACGGCTCCCTTCCCCCCGCCTTTCGCTCTCGCTTGGCCGATTGGCAATATTCTGATGGCGTTCTCCAATATCAGGGACATGTCTACATCCCTCCTGACCGTGACCTTCGCCACGCTATCATCCAGCGCTCCCATGATCATCCTTCCACCGGTCATCCCGGCTACCTTAAAACTGTTACGCGTGGCCTTGGGTAAGGTCGCGCGTAGACCTACGAGTGCCTAGGGACGAGGGGGCGAGGGGACTTTAGACTACGGTTGAGAATATCCGTAGGAAAGGGGTCGACCGTGGGGTTGTCGATCAATGTCTACGAAGCGTTTGCTAAGTAGTCGAGGTTACCTGCGCCACACTGGCGACAGGGTCGAGGGTTCGGGGTGGACACACACACGGACGCGAAGGGCGTTGATGTGTGAAGCGTTCACTCAAGTGTAGAACGAAGACACAAGGTAGATTGCTAGAGCTAACTAGGCGATAGCCGTAGGTAGAACTAGGTTAAAGAAAAGGGATAAAATGCCCTGTTGAAGGGTTTATATACTAAGAGAAAAGTGTGACGGTAACGCGTCACATGGTTAAGGGCCGGCGTGGAAAACGGCGTGAGAAGATCGGAAGCCAATGGCAAAACCACGCAAGTGAAAAGGACATAAGGGCCGGCGCATACAGCGTGAGAAGATTAGAAGAAAAATGAGTATCTGCGCGGTGAAGGGTAAGCACGCTTATGAGATGGATGGAACGTCGTAGAACGACGTAGAAGGTGTGGGGTAAGCGTGAGAAAAGAAACGAATGTCAGTTCATAATGCTAAGTAAAGAAAAAGAGTAGACCCTGCAGCGAATCGTAACAAAAACACGCCAACTTGTCACCTTCGAGTTCTGGTGGCTGGGCCTCACTTCTTTTGTCTGCTCCTATGTTGACGGCTGCGCCGTGTGCCAGCACAACAAGGCAAACACTCATCCTACGACTCCCCCTCTTGTCCCCATCCCATCCTCTTGCTCTTGTCCTTTTCAACAGATCTCCTATGACCTGATCACCGATCTCCCTCTCTCCGGGGGGTTCGACTCCTTATTGGTCATGGTGGACCACAGCCTTACTAAGGGGGTAATTCTTTGCCCTACGAAGAAGACCATCACGGCGGAGGGCATAGTGGCGCTCTTTTTCCACAAAGTCTACCTCCGTTTTGGGCTTTACAAGAAAGTCATCTCAGATCGCGGCCCACAATTCGCCTCTGCATTCGCCAAAGAACTCGGCAGACTTCTGAACTATGACCTCTCCCTCTCCACTGCGTACCACCCACAGACTGATGGCGAAACAGAGCGCGTCAACCAAGAAGTCGAAACCTACCTCCGCATCTATTGCAGAGATCACCCCTCTACCTGGTCCGATCACATCTCCCACACCGAATTTACCCATAATCACCACCCTCATTCCATCACCGGCAAATCCCCGTTTTATCTCATGATGGGATATGAACCCCGTGCCCTCCCTTTGGTGATTGCCAAAACCAACATCCCCGCTGTCGAGATCCGTCTCAAAGAGCTGACCGCCCTATGAGACGAAGCCCTTGCATCCCACGAACTTGCATGACAAGTCATGGCGTCCAGATCTAAGTCTAAATTCGTACCTTTCAAGAAAGGAGAACAAGTCTGGCTGGAAGCCAGGAACCTTAAAAGGTCCGTCCAAGATCCGAAGTTCACCACAAAACGCGAAGGCCCCTTTGTTATCTCCGATGTTATCTCTCCCATCTCCTACCGCCTCCGACTCCCACAAACGTGGAAAATCCACAACATGTTTCACGCTTCACTCTTATCGCCCTATCACGAAAACGATGTACACGGCCCGAACTTCCCTACACCGCCCCCGGATCTTGTCGAAGGACAAGAAGAATACGAAATCGAACGAATCATACGGCATCGAGGCATGCCGTCGGCCTGCCAGTACCTGATCCGATGGAAGGGATACCCCGCCGAAGAAGAATCATGGGAATCCGAGCGGAACTTGAAACATTCGTTGGAGTTACTAGAAGATTATAAAAAGCATCACCCCCGGGCTTTCTCCCTTTCATCCGCCCGCCCACCACATCGCAAATAACTCCATTCAATCTTCTCCTAGTGGCTATTGAATTTTCCAATGTTGACACTCCCGCCGCCACACCCTCCACCAACCCCAGCACAGTCCGTCTTCCCTCTACCGACTCCGAGAGGGTCTCTCCTACTCACCCCACCGCCCCTCAGCCTGTCAACTTCGCCACTCTTGTTGGCAATGTTCCCTCCTCCCACGTCTCACCCGTCTCTGGCAGGATCCAGTCCTCACCGTCGTTTACGCCTCCGCCCCATCGGGAACCTTTTCCCGGACCTCCCTCGTTCCTAGGTGTCCACCGCCCTCAACTTATCAGGGCACCCAGTTCGGACTCCCTCATTGCCCACTTGGGATGGGATTCTCAGGTCCCTCTTGATGTATCTTCTCATCGCCACACTGGTAGACTCCAGGAAGAAAGATTCACCGATGAGCATTATGTCCGTTTCCATTCGCTTATGTCTGACGATCGTCTTCGTGTTCCTATTAGTGTATATTCTTCCGATGGTTTGCCCATCTTTACTTGGTTCGAAACCGCGATGCAGATCAATCACATCGCCGCCTTCGTCTCCGGCTTAGGCCCAGTATTTCCTCACACCACGCTTGGCAGGACCATGCAGGACTTTATCTATCATGCGCGCTACCAGTTGTATTCGCACGCCTTTCAAATGGGCTACGACTCCTTCCTCCTCAACGTCGACAACCACTTCCGAGATCTTGCCGTTGCAGGTCGAGGACTTGGCAATGAAGTCCTGAGAGATGGATTGCCTATTCATAGGCAAACCCTTAACTACTGGTGGACAGGATGAAACGGTAGAGATCGTGTATACCCCGGACACCCTCTCTTCAACCAGCGGTGTTTTCAATGCCATTGTCTCAGGCACACCCAATTGTCCTGTCAACAGCATGTCTGTACAGGATGCCGCCAACGAGCTCCTGGCCACTCTCTCGCCCGCTGTCCAGGACCCTCCCATTCTCTCGCCTCTCGCCTCTCCTCTTCTCATGCCCAGTCCTCCTCTATGTCCACATCTACGCCTCGCTGCCCCCAAGCCATGTTCCGCAATGGACAAATCGTCTGTCGAGCCACCCCTCGCCATACCTCTCATCAATCCTCCTCCTCCTCTCAGCAGTCTTACCACCCCGCACCATCCTCACCCCGTGCCCCTTCTCCTTACGAGGACGGAGATGAGTTAGACGACGTCGGTTACGCCAACATCACCGGCTCCCCAGGACCCACTTTTAGGGACTTGTAAGGAATCCTTGCCATAGCTTCGGGTTACTAAGGGGGTAATGTTATGATTCACTCGCAGGACGAACTCTTTTTCCTTTCTTACAATATTGGACTAATACTTTCCGTTTCTCCCACGCTTAAACCTCGTTCCTTCCATGTCATTCGACGACATTCCATACACCTCGTAAGTGTGCTTATCCCTCACCACGCAGGTACTCCTTTTCTTCTGCTCTTCTCACGCTGCATGCGCTGGCCCTTAATGTCTTCTTCTCATGCGTAGTTTCGCTATTGGTCTTCTCTTTCTAACGCTGTTTCCTACGCCGGCCCTTAACCAATGTGACACATAACTGTCACGTTCTTGTCTTACTATATAAACCCTTCAACAGGGCCCCTTCGCTTTTCCCTTAGCTTAGTTCTACCTACAGCTTGTTGCCTAGTTAGTGCTAGCAATCTACCCCCTCTTGCTCCTAAGTCTTCGTTCTACTATTAAGTGAACGCTTCACACTCGACCATCGCCTTCGTGTGTCTTTACTCTAGAAACCTTCGACCCATTCGTCAAGCTAGACAATGGTTACCTCAGACCTGTCAACACCCTTGATGGTACTCTCGACCCAGCATCCTCAAGGCTGATCCTACATTGTCGTATACATGAATGACCAACCTCTTCGACCCTACTAGGCATTAGTAGGTCTATGCATGACCACATCCACGGCCACGCATAACATCAATCGCAATGAGATACATAATCTTTGATCTGAGTTGTGACGCCAGGCCACCAATAGTGACGTAAGACTAGGTCAATAGTCTTTTCATTTCCAGGATGACCTGCCATAGGCAAGTCATGACATAATTTAAGGGTCTTGATTCTTAGATCTTCGTTTTCTCCGTTTTTGGCCGGAATGTATAACCGATTTCCTTCTTGGTAAAGAAGCCCGTTTGCTTCTTTACACACTTTGTGTTCTTTACATAATTTCTGTACTTCTGTCTCCGTCAAGAGACATGTTTGATTAAATATATCTTGATGTAGCTGTGCCCCTTTATCGTAGATTGCGACTTTGGATGATGTTGTCCTTATCCGCTCCGGGGATATCATAATTATTCCTTTGTTATCGTCCTCTATTCCTTGTGCATGATCTTCTCTTCTAGAGAGAGCATCTGCCTTAGCATTAGACAATCCTGGTTTGTACACGAAGGTGTAATTGAATCTTGATAGACATTGTGCCCATCTAGCTTGTCTTCTAGACAGATCTTGTGCTTTCATAAAGTATTGAAGGTTTGCATGATCATTCCATACCTCAAATGGATGCTCTGTCCCTTCTAGATAATGATGCCATTGTTCTAATGCCCTGATGATGCTCAACATCTCTTTATCCGCGATAGGATAGTTTCTTTCTTCTGGTGACATTGAGTGCGAGCTGAAGGCTACTGGATGTCATTTGTCTTCTTTTAATATAGATAGCACTGCCCCTGTTGCATAATCAGAAGCATCTGTTTCTAATCGGAATTGACAATCAATGTTGGGATAGGCAAGAATGGGAGCTGTGGTGAATCGCTTTTTTTAGTTTATTGAAAGCGTCCTGCTGTGGAGAATCCCATTTCCAAGGAATGTCCTTTTTTAGGAGGTCGTTCAAAGGTCTAGCGATTTGCGCATATCCTTCAATGAAGCAACGATAGTAGTTGGCAAGACTGAGAAAGCTTCGCACCCCTTTTATGTTAGTGGGCGCTGGCCAATCTAAGATGGCATTGACCTTTTTGCAATCCATCTTGATCCCGTCTTGTTCTATGACCATCCCCAAATAATCAACTTCTTTTTTGAAGAAGTGACACTTCTCTGGCTTGGCGAAGAGATCATTTTCTTCTAGACACTTTAGCATCTTCTTGATGATTTCTGCATGCTCCTGTTCATTGTCCATTTTGGTAAATATCATGACATCGTCGACGTCTTCCATATCTGCAAATAACTCATTTATCATTGTTTGGAAGGTGGCTGGGGAATTGCACAATCCAAAGAACATGACTAGGGGTTCAAAGGTTCCTTTATGCGTGACGAAGGCTGCTTTCCATTCATCACCTTCCTTGATGCATACGTTGTTGCATCCCCATCTGAGATCCAACGTGATGAATAGTTTAGCTCCTTTTAATCGATCTATGAGCTGTGAAATTAAGGGGAGGGGATAGTTGTTTCACACTGTTTGTGAATTTAGATAACGATTGTCCTGTACCATGCGTTTTCGTCCGTCTTTCTTTGGCACGAAGAAAACTGGAGATGTTTGAGGAGATTTGGAAGGTCTAATGTATCCTTTGGATGACTGGTCTTCTAGCCAATCTGACACTTCCTTCTGCTCATCCATGCTCAGGGGTATGAGCCTTCCTTTCTTCAGCTGAAAGTCTTCTTTAAGATCTATAGTGTGATCCCAAGATTTCCACATAGGCATTCTAGTTGATGCCTTTTCTTCGAATACTTTAAGATGCTTGTGATAGCATTCTGGTACGAGTTTGGCGGCGGATTTCTTTTGATCCATAAGAGTTTTGAGTCTCTCATCTACTGCTTGCCCTATTCTAATATTTCGTTCTTGTTCCTTTTCTAATGTTTTTATCTTTTCGTAGACTTTATATTGAGTTTTCTGCTCTTCTTTTTCTAATAGACGGAGATAGACACTTTTATCTCTGAGTCCCCAATATTCTTTTCCGCAACTTCTTAATTTAATTTCCCCAGTTTTCCAGTTGACATCTGGGTTGTGTTTCTTTAACCAAGAGTAGCTGATCACCATTTGGTTCTTTCCCAGGCTGGTGACTTCTGCTTTAACTATTTCTTGATGTTCTTTGTAATCGAGCAAGAGGGACGCGACGTGTGTGATCTTGCCTGCTTCGTTCTGTGTACCGTCTACGTTGTAGACGGTGAGTGGTCGTGCAAGTTGCCTAAGTGGAAGTGCATGTTGCATTGCAAATACGTTGTCTATGAAGACGCAGTTTGCGCCAGAGTCCAAGAGTGCTGATACTGAAATGAAATCTCGATCAGTGTTTTTGGGTTTTACCTTTATCTTCATTTTTAGTTCGTTATCCATTTTGAGTGATCTACAAAAGATGCCTTCAGCTGGGATTTGATCTGCAGGTGAGATCGAAGGGTTAGCTTTCTTTGAAAAGGAATTAAGCACCGGTGTGATGCCCCAGCCGAGCCTCTGAGAGGACTCCGCTGTTAGCAAAGAAGAAGATATAATAGTGGAAGGCGCTGCTTCCATATCGTAAACATGTAAATTAGAGAAACAATTGTCTGTTGGAAAGTGTACCTGCTTATGCTTACCTTTGCCTAGATTAGACCCAGTTCCTGAATCTAGGCTCTGCCTTTTGCCGACTTCTTGTTCTCGGCATCTTCGACGTCCCTGAAGAACGCCCTGGCTTCTTTGAACGACATGCCCCTTATTGCTGCCATGGGGTCACGCCCTTTTCCTTTTTCGGCTTGTATGCCGGGAGTGTAAATGTGTTCGGTGCTTTTAGCATCATCTGAGGACGTTGCCCTTACCTGCCTTCTTTAGCAGTCTTTCTTATGGCCGTTAGACCATCCACAGAGATCACATTTAGTGGACGGTTTCTTGCATTGTTTGGCGAAGTGGCCTGCTTTGCTGCAATTATAACATGACTTGGCACCCTTTTGTGCTGCGCCAATGTCCATTGCATTGGGGTCTTTTGTCTTTCCTTGTGATCTGTACTGTGTTCTTCCCCTGATCATGTCAAGGCTTTCAAGATGGTGTCCCACATGTCTCATGGTTTCTATAGTGGCTTCTACAGTATCCTTGCACATGCCGTTCTTCCAAATGAAGTCCACGATGTACCTTTTCACTCTATTTTCTAGTAACCATACTCTGTGTGGGTCACTGAGTTGTGCCTTTTGATATTCGGAATACCATTTTACAAGGAAGTCGTCGATGAGCTGTCCTTGTCCTTGATACATTTCTTGGATCTTTTTGGTTGCGTGATCCTTGACGTTGCTTCCTCCAAACAGTTGCCTGAGTTCGTCCTCCAGTTTGTCCCAAGTGTAGTTGTTTCCAGGGATGTAGATTAGCTGGAGTCTTAGCTGTGCAAAGGGTCCTGCCCTTGCGCCTTTTAATCTTGATAACACTGCCAAGATTGCTTTGTTGCTTTTTGGAGGAATTGCATGTCGATTGATCTCGATCCATGCTTGAATTTTTGCCCACCACTCGTCGAATTTAGTGAAGGACCCATCGTACTCTCCTGGGTCTGCAAAGACCTCTACTTTTCTAGACGATGCCCCTGCTACTGGTGTGACTACTGGTGTGGGTTGTGGTGGTGGTTGTTACGCGTGGCCTTGGGTAAGGTCGCGCGTAGACCTACGAGTGCCTAGGGACTAGGGGACAAGGGAGGCTCTGGACTACGGCTGAGAATATCCGTAGGAAGGGGGTCGACCGTGGGGTTGTCGATCTATGTCTTCGAAGCGTAATGCTAAGTAGTCGAGGGTTACCTATGCCACACAGGCGATAGGGTCGAAGGTTCGAGGTAAGACACACACAGACGCAAAGAGCGTTGTCGTGCGAAGCGTTCACTCAAGTGTAGAACGAAGACACAAGGTAAATTGCTAGAGCTAACTAGGCGATAGCCGTAGGTAGAACTAGGTTAAAGAGAAGAGGTAAAGTGCCCTGTTGAAGGGTTTATATAGTGAAGGAAAAGAGGTGACGGTAACGCGTCACGTAGTTAAGAGCCGGCGTGGGAAACGGCGTGAGAAGAGCTGAAGCCAATGGCAAAACCACGCATGGGAAAGAAACATAAGGGCCGGCGCATACGGCGTGAGAAGATTGGAAGATAAACGGGTACCTGCGCAGTGAAGGATAAGCACGCTTATGAGATAAATGGAACGTCGTGGAACGTCGTGGAAGGTGACGAGGTAAGCGTGAGAAATGAAACAAGTGTCAGTTCGTAATGTTAAGTAGAGAAAAAGAGTAGACCCTGCAGCGAATCGTAACAGGTAATGTGACCACCTGCGTTTTTAGATCCGTCGATGTTGTATACTGCGATGGGGTGTCTCAGCTGTCGAAGCGTCAGCCCTAATTCTTTTGCTAGTTTTTCATCAATGAAACATTCGTTCGCGCCGCTGTCTAGCAGGGCGTTGACTGGGAACGATGTTTCCCTTTTTGCTTTGTTGGCAATAAAGATGCCCATACAAACTTCATTTTCGATAGCGATATTTCTCATGACTAAGGGGCCCTGAAGCGATGCATGTCCTCCGGTGGACCCGAAGCCTGCACCCCCCCTCTGTGATTCTTCCAGAGCGGTGACTTCTTTGGGGAGAGCGAAAGAGATCTTTTCTAAGATTAACTGGGCAATGCGGTCCCCTTCCTTTACTTCAAAGGGATCCGAGCCGAGGTTAAATAGAAGGACTTTGATACTTCCTCAGTAGTCAGCGTCTATGACTCCGGCTCCTACATCAATCATATGTTTTGCGGCTAACCCTGACCTTGGGGCTATCCGTCCATAGGTGCCGTCCGGGACGGCGATAGATAGTTGGGTGTCTACTGCGGCTTTTCCTGATGCAGGTATCGTGAGACTTTCCGCGGCATACAGGTCTAGCCCAGCAGCTTCTTCTGATCCACGAGTTGGCATCGTTGCCTTCTCGGATAGCTTTTTAATTTTAAATTCTTCTTTCGTGGAAGGGGTTTCTCCACGCTTCAGGATACGAGTGTAAACGGGAGAATCAAGCACAGTGTTTCCGTCACTGCCGCGCTGAGGCAAGTCCTCAGTCGCTCCCAACGTCAAATTTTCTTCACATTGTTCTACGTCCAGCGTAGCGTATCTATTAGATGAGGCGACGCGAAAGCCCTTTTCCTTCACGTCGCTTTCCCTTTTCCCTTCTGTGCCTGACGGACAAAGAAGTCCTGGGCTTCATCAAAGGTCATCCCTTTTAGGGAATCCCATGGGTTTGCCGGTTCTTGGGCAGCCGGCGCTGCGGTACTTTCCTTGGGGGCTTCTTGCGTCTTCGCACCCCTGGCGCTGGACTTCTTCTGTCCTATTTTACATTCTTTCTTGTGACTCCCTCCGAGCCACTTACATTCTCTGCAGGCCATCTTGGCGGCGGTGCATTGTTTTACCAGATGCCCTGGTTTCCCATAGTTGAAACATGTGCCCGACGTGGAGGCACATGCTTCCGTCTTCTTTTGGTCCGGCTTGAAGCCATTACCCGACTGCTGTGAGGCTAGTCGGTAGGCTTCGAAGCCTTTGCCGATTTCTCGGACTTCATTCATTGTTGCGGCGATAGTCTGCCGCCTTCTTCCTTGTTTGTATAGGATCTCTCTTATTTCTTGAGAGACCCCGTGTTCCAGAATATATACTCCGTGCTGGTCGGAGACTTGGGCTTTTGTCTGCAGGGCCCTGAACTGCGACAGAAACGTGTCGATGTCGCTCTGTCCTTGCCGGAGCTCCATGAGACGCTTCATGGTGAAATCTTCTTGTAATTGGGGGCGGAATAACCCCTCAATTTCGCTTTTTAAGTGCTCCCACTTTGTCATCAGTGAGAGACCGTTGGCGAGGAAGTCCAGCTCCGATTCTGCAAATGGGCCTGCCTTTGACCCGGTGAGCCGAGAAAATACCGCATAGGCGCGGTTTTTGTTAGTCACGGGTGGCTCCGTATAGTCCGTGACTGCTTCAACTTTGAAGTAGTGGGGGTTGGCGTCCAGCCACGCCTGCATCTTAGTCCACCACTCTTCGAACTTCCCCTTTGATCCGTCATAGGACCCGGGGTCTGTGAATATTTCGATTTTGTGGGCAGGGCCATTCATCGACCTCTGTCCGCCCATCCATCCTTGGAGACCCATGAACTCCCTTACTCGTTGGTCTGCTTCTTGCGCCTTTGTGGACACTGCGTCTGCCTCAGCCTTCGTGGCCAAGAGCGCTTCTACTGCTTGATCCCGTTGACCAATCAGTTCGTTGATTCTGTTTTGTTGGAGCGTCAATTGCTCCGTTTGGTTTTGGACCGTAGCGGTCAATGTTTGCATCTGAGCAATGAGCTCATGGATGGCTTCTGGGGTGGGGTAGTTGGATATGATGAGTTAAGAAAGGTTTTTATTAAAAAGGGTTTCCTAGAGTTGGGCGCGGTGCTTTGCGTGTTACGATTCGCTGCAGGGTCTACTCTTTTTCTTCACTTAACATCACGAACTGACACTTATTTCTTTTCTCACGCTTACTTCGCGACCTTTCCTGTCGATTCTACGACATTCCACATATCTCGTAAGCGTGCTTATCCTTCATCGCGCAGGTACTCGTTCATCTTCTGATCTTCTCACGCCGTATGCGCCGGCCCTTATGTCTCTTTCACATGCGTGGTTTCGCTATTCGCTTCCGCTCTTCTCACGCCGTTTCCCACGCCGGCCCTTATCCATGTGACGCGTTACCGTCACACCTTTTCCTTCACTATATAAACCCTTCAACAGGGCGCTTTATCTCTTTCCCTTAACCTAGTTCTACCTACGGCTATCGCCTAGTTAGCTCTAGCAATCTATCTTGTGTCTTCGTTCTACACTTGAGTGAACGCTTCACACATCAACGCTCTCCGCGTCCGTGTGTGTCTACCTCGAACCCCTTCGACCCTGTCGCTTGTATAGCACAGGACACTTCGACTACTCGGTACAACACCAAGTAGACATTGATCGACAACCCCACGGTCGACCCCCTCTCCTGCGGATATTCTCAACCGCAGTCTAAAGCCCCTCCGTCCCTTCGTCCCTAGGCATTCGTAGGTCTACGCGCGACCTTACCCAAGGCCACGCGTAACAAAAGAACTAGGTTAACACTTGACGCGCACTATTACGTACGCCCACCATTTCGTCCTCTCGCAACACTCGAACCATCGACCCCCGTTGGAACCCACGAGATCCCCCTCGAACCCACCACTCAGATTCCTCGGATACTCCCGACGAACCCAACCCAGACTTCTGGGAAGAAGACCCTGACGAACCCCTCCTTGACTCTGACGAAGAAGACGCTACTCGTGATCTCTCTCACCACCTGACTGCCTCGTTGCAAATCCCTCGTCCTCCTATGCCACCGTCTCCCACACCTCGTCGCCAAACCGGCCACATCTTTCCCCCGATCCCACCCATGTCGAACAAACCCGTTGAACTCCGTATCGGCACCCCTGAGAAGTACGATGGCGACTATAAAACAGCCAAGCAATGGCTCGATTCCGTCGTCTTCTATTTAAACGTCAATTCTGACGTCTACAACACTGCCCCGAAGCAGATAGCCTTCGCGCTGTCATACATGACCAAAGGACCCGCATTAACATGGGCCAACACCTTCCGCGCTTCAAAGATCGCCACCGACGGGTCCATCTCTATGGGCTCTTGGGACAACTTTCGTGACGAATTCCTTAAGGCATTCAAACACTACGATACCACGGGTAACGCCATCGCCTGGCTTACCACCACCCGCATGACCGTCACTAAGGGTGGCGGATACTTCCCTTCGCTTACTGAGTACAACGCTCAATTTCAAAACCACTACGCCATTGCCGGCATCACCGATAACAACGTCCTCATCGGCTACTATTCAGCCGCTATCCCCGAACCCCTCATGCGTCGCATCTTGGCTATGGAAACCGTTCCCATCACCATCGACGCATGGCTGAAGAAAGCAGTCACGTTCCAAACTCACATGGACCATGCCAAAGAGATCGCCGCACGCCATCGAACCCCCACTCGCACCACGTATCATTAGTACTCCACCCCCACCCCTGCCAAAGATCCTAACGCCATGGACGTAGATGTCGTCCGCCTTACCAAGCTCACCCCGGAAGAACGGAAGAAATGTATCAGGGAAGGACGGTGCTTCCGTTGCAGACAAAAGGGACACATGTCGTCCAAATGTCCCGGATCCCCGAACACCCCAAAGCCGAAGAAAACAGTTCAAAAAGTGGAAGAAGAAGAAAACGAGATTCCGTCACTCGCCAAGATCAAAGAAGACGATGATGATGACGAAGAAATGGTAGCGCGAGTTGTGGCGGATTTTTAGAAAGGAAGACTGCTTCGACGTCAGCCCCTTCCTCATTTACGTGTGCCCCTGTACTGCTATCTCAGTCAAAGAAATCTATGCGCATTCCCCTTCAGCTCATAGACCCTTCGCACACAATGAAAACCGTCGACACCCACGCCCTCGTTGACAGCGGGGCAGATATCAATTGCCTCGACTGGGGCTTCGCCCGAAAACACCGACTACCTCTGGACAAACTCCCGAAACCTATCTCAGTACGAAACGTAGATCAAACTATAAACGCCAAGGGAGCCATACGGTTCACTTCTTCCCTCTTCCTTAACATCGAAGGGATCGCCCAAAAAGTACTATTCCACGTCATGCACTGCGGAAATGAAAACGTTATCCTTGGGTCGCCCTGGCTTCGTACCACCAACCCCAACATCGATTGGACGGCCAGAACACTCTTGATCTCAGAAAAACTCGACGAATCCGCAGCGCTCTACCACTCCTTCGCCCAAGATACAAAAAGACACAACGAACGCCTCCCTAAGACCACCCCTTCGCCACCTCCGCAACACACCTTAGTAGAAACCATCCCAAACCACGCCCTCTCCATCTTCCTAGATCTCCCCGATGGAGGACACTACGTAAAATCCGCTCTCCACCATTACGCCTGCCAACGAATCACGCGTGCTGGGTCACGATATCATCAAACACACCCGAAACTCGTTGCGAAAATAACCACAGCCACTGAACTCACAGCCGCCGCCGAGAAGGCAAAACCCAAAGTTACCCTCCCAGACGTCTACAAAGATTTCGCCTCCGTCTTTGCGAAAGAATCTGCAGACTCTCTTCCTCCCTCTCGTCCCTACGACCACGAAATCAACGTCAAAGACTCCTTCGTCCCAAAGATTGGGAAGCTCTACCCCTTGACCCCGGATGAGAAGAAAGCCACCGAAGATTTCCTTAACGAAAACCTCGCCGCTGGAAAGATCCGACCTTCCACTTCCCCCCAGGCTTCTCCGTTCTTCTTCGTCAAAAAGAAGGATGGGAAACTCCGACCCTGTCAAGATTACCGATATCTCAACGAACATACCGTTCGAGATGCCTACCCCCTTCCCCTCATCACAGATCTCCTGGACAAACTCAAGGGCGCCCGCGTATTCACAAAGTTTGACGTCCGATGGGGATACAACAACGTCCGAATCAAAGACGGACATCAATGGAAGGGGGCATTCCTCACGCACAAGGGACTCTTCGAACCCCTGGTCATGTTTTTCGGAATGACCAACTCTCCCGCTACGTTCCAGCGATTTATGAATGATTCTTTCCGTGATATGATCGCCGAAGGATGGCTAGTCATCTATATGGACGATCTCCTCATCTTCTCTCCCAACGACGATACCCACACTGAACGAACCCGCCGTGTCCTTCAGCGAATGACCGAGCTTGACCTACATCTCAAGCTGGAAAAATGTAACTTCGCCGTTCCCGAAGTCGAATACCTCGGAATGATAGTCAAAGAAGGCCAACTCGCCATGGATCCCGTCAAGCTTGATGGCATCGCAAAATGGCCTGCCCCGAAGAAAGTCAAGGACGTCCGCTCCTTCCTAGGGTTCGCCAATTTCTACCGAAGATTTATCCCGGGATACTCCGACATCGCTCGCCCCCTCATCGACCTCACCAAGAAAACCCAACCGTGGGACTGGTCACCGACTCGCCAGGCCGCCTTTGAACAACTGAAGACCCTCTTCACACGACGACCAGTCCTCTTCATGCCTGATATCACTCGTCCATTCGCCATCGCCACTAACGCCTCCAAATACGCTTCTGGGGGAATCCTTCTCCAAACCGACTCCAATGGTGACTGGCACCCCTGCTCGTACATCTCCCAGACCTTCGCCCCCGCCGAAAGGAATTACGATATCCACGATCGGGAACTCCTCGCGGTCCTCAGAGGTTTCAAAGCGTGGCGACACTATCTCCACGGTTCCCCGTTCCCTGTCACGGTCTTCACCGACCACAAGAACCTCACGTACTTCCGCCGCCCCCAAGACCTCAATCGTCGTCAAGCACGCTGGATGTTAGATCTGGCGGACTTTGACTACTCTATCACCCATGTCCCCGGCTCTCATCTCGCTGGCCCGGATGCCCTTTCTCGCCGCCCCGATCTCCTCCCCCATGTTGACGACGACAACACCGGCGTCATGCTCCTTCCCGATTCCCTCTTCGTCCATATCATCGATTCCGCCCTCTCCTCTGTCATCTCCTCCGCCTCTGCTTCAGATGACCTCGTACTCCACAAGCTTCAGGAAATCGAGAAACGCGTGCCCCCTGCCGCCCGCTCCCGCCTCTCGGACTGGCAGTACCGGGATGGCGTACTCCTCTACCAGGACCGTGTCTACGTCCCTGATGACCAACCCCTCCGACGCTCCATAGTCGCCCGCTGCCACGATCACCCCTCTGCCGGACACCCCGGCTTCCTCAAGACCCGCCAGCTTGTCGCCGCCGACTTTTGGTGACCTGGTCTCGCCACCTTTGTCCGCTCCTACGTCGAGGGGTGCGCCACCTGCCAACGTTTCAAGGCTAACACCCACCCTTCCTCTCCCCCGCTCACCCCGATCCCCTCTTCCTGCTCCCGTCCTTTCCAGCAGATTTCCTGTGATCTCATCACCGACCTCCCACTCTCCGGGGGGTTCGATAGTCTTTTGGTCGTGGTGGACCACGGCCTTACTAAGGGGGTAA
>JBBPTX010000838.1:0-15462 GCA_038094595.1 Pulveroboletus aff. annulatus | reverse complement strand
TCTGGCTTGATACACCCAGACTCGGCAACCCCACGGCCGACTCCTTTGGACGGATATTCTCAACCGTCTCTCCACGACCCCAGATCCTAGGCTTCGTAGGTCTACGCGCGACCATACCCAAGGGCCATGCGTAACAGGTAGTAAGATGAAGACAGTCTAGTTCTAGTGTTGCGACTACAATCTTGCAGGGCAATCACTATCTCTAAACGTCGAGTGGAATGACTATCTTAAGAGGGGAATTTTGTAGGCAGGGAACAAGAGAACTAGATTGGAGACTGAGCTCTGTCCAGTCTCGCTTTATATACTATTCTATGTGTAGATACATGTTGTGTATCGATCTAGATACGTATCTACATAAGTCCATCCCCTAGACCCAACATGATTGACATGAGGAGTCGGCCTGTAGCGGAGATTAATACATACATGAGGTTATCAGCCGTTGATCTGCTGCAGATGGATAGAATGGAAGGTGTCAATGGTAATTAAAGATAAGGGATCACATCATAGTGATGGGGTGACTGATGTGAGGTTTGTGATAATCATAATGTACATATTAAATATGTGTTGTGATCAGTGTGCGAAAGGTGAAGAGCTGAAGACAAAGCCCACTGATCTAGAAGGGCCCATAGATCCCCTATGTTTAGCACAGTGTCTAGGTCAGGTTTTCCCTTGATAAGATAAAGAAGCATCCATATGCGCACAGTAAAGGATAAAAATATATAGCTGTAACAACATGTATGGACCTGGCATTGTAATTATTCAACAAAAGAACATGGATCATCCACCCATCCAATTATCACAGGTCTGGTTTGCTCCTCAAGCAAAGAACAGATTACTATCTGTTCCAGCACTTACTCTCAATGGGTATATAGTCGAGACTATCAAAGATAAAACCATAATTCAAGACAAGCAAAGTCAAATTGTGATACAGGCCTCTACTTTATCACCTAGCAACATCCTACACTGGTTTCAGTCGTCTCTGATTAAACCTGGTGTTCTAGCAGCTTTGTTCTCTAAGAACACTTCATACCAACTTTGGCATATGTGTTTAGGCCATACCTCCTGCAACATGCTCCAACATGGACACAAGCACCTCAAAGGATTACCACAGCTTTCTTTCTCTTCTACTGCACCATGCAGAGGATGTGCTCTCGGCAAAATGGCTAATTGCCCTTTTCCCAAATCTCAATCACGGTCATCTTGCCTTCTAGGTCTTATTCATACAGACCTCATGGGACCCTTTCCCATAGAACCTTGCTCTTGTGCTCAATATGTTCTCACTTTCATTGATGATCACTCCAATTCTGCCCTTCTTTTGTTTCTCCAGAACAAGTCTCTTATTTCCTGAGAACTTCAAAACATGGTTTCTTGAGCTGAAACATCCTCTGGCTACTCACTCACCTCTGTACATTCTGATCGCAGTGGGGAATATCTAAATCGAGAACTTCAAATGTTCTTCACTTCCAGAGGAATTACTTATAAGACCTCTGTGCCCCATACACCACAACAGAATGGTCATGCAAAGAGGTTTAACCGTATACTTATGGAGAAATCTGAAGCTATGTGACACCATGCTTGCATGCCTCCCTCATTCTGGCAGGATGCTCTAGAAATGTCATTATATATTTATAACAGGCAACCAATATGACGCCTTGATTGGAGAACTCCTCACGAAGCTTTTCTAGATGATATCCCTGATATATCACACTTTCAAGTGTTTGCCACAAAAGCTTATGTCTTCATTCCACATGAAGATAGGAAGAACAAGCTCTCTCCCAAATCTGAGGAGATGATCTTTATTGGTTATCCTCACTTTTCTAAAGGCTATAGATTTTGGTCTATCAACAGACATAGGGTTTTCGAATCAACGCATGTCATCTTTGATGAAGAAGTTTTTTCTTATTGTCTCAGAGGAAAGCAAGACAAATTGCCTTCTACCGAAGAATCTATTTTAGCATCTGATGATCCTCAAGTTGAACCTGCATACTTTGTTCCAACATCTCTTTTGTTGAATCCGGATACTCAACAATATCCACCATAACACATTTACGTTCAACACCCCCCTTGGTTCCACTCCATAACCAAGACAATCACATCCCACATCATTCAGTACAAGGACAACATACTAATGATTCCTTATCAATTTCTTACAAAAAGAAATCCCCAGATTCTTCTTATTGGCAATCTATAGGTCTTCAACCACCTTCATCATCTACATCTTCAGGTCATACAGCACCTCTATGATTTCCACCTAGCTCAATGGAACTAATACCTCATGACAATGCTTCATATGGATAAAAACAGTTACAGCCAGAGACAGGTCATTGATCAAGTATACCAGATCAACATCAACACAAACAGTACCATCTCTGTAATAGTGCTCCTACATCAGAACATGGAGATTTACTTTTACGTGACAAGTTGCCTATGCAACAACCTATCCATTTCATCCCCAAGAACCACAACAGTGGTTTCCTCCTTGTCAAGATGATGAAACATTGGTTGAGTTTAGACAACATCCTCACCAACATCATCCTACTGAAAATGAGAGAACAAATATTCAGAGAAATCCACCTCGTACTCGATTCCCGAGAGTGTTACTAGATAACACATACAGAGATTTACCCCCAATCAAGATTAAAAGGAACCTCCTTGATGGATGAGACATTACACTTCAGGAGAAGATGGAAATATCTCAACCTGTACAACAAATGGATACATCACAAGCACAACCCTCTGGACTGTCCAATGAAGATGAAGATCTTGACCAGATGTATTCAAATTCCTGGCTTTGCCACATGTTCAATGCTACCATTCTTCCTTCATCACTTTCCAAACAATACAAAGACGTATTGAAGTTACCAGCAGAAGAACAAAAGATTTGGTGACTTTCGATGGAAGATGAAATCAAATCACTTCATGATCAAAAAGTATGGGAATTAGTGGACTTACCAAAAGGACGTCAACTCATAAAAGGATAATGGGTATATGCTATTAGAAGTAGTGATTGTAAGAAATCACACTTCATTGCAAAAGGGTTTACACAGGTCTTCGATATTGACTATGAAGAAACCTTCTCTCCAGTCACTCGCTTTGAGACTGTTCGTCTTATCCTTTCACTAGTCGCACTTCATGATTGGGAACTTGAAGCTCTCAATGTCAAAACAGCTTTTCTATTTGGTGATCTGGAAGAAGAAATCTATATGGAACAACCAGAAGGTTTCATAGTTAAAGGCAAGGAAATGAAAGTTTGTCGCTTGAAAAAGGCAATCTATGACCTCAAGCAAGCTGCCTTGCAGTGGAACAAGCAGCTTCATAAGTCGCTCATCAAAATGGGTTTTACACATACAACTGTTGACCCAGGCACTTATGTGAAATTCATAGGACGTCACATTATCATTCTCCTTATATATACAAATGACGCCCTCTTTGTCTCTTCAGACAAACAACTCCTCAAGTCTCACAAAGACACTTTCATGAAACAATGGGAATCTTGAGATCTTGATGAAGCCAAAGAATATCTTGGAATGCGTATAACAAGAAATCGTTCTAAACAACTTCTCTTCCTTGATTAGTGCAAGTATGTTGAGAAAGTGATCACTCGTTTTCAGTTGGAGAACTGCAAAGAAACTCCAACTCCATTACCAAGTGGCTACAAACCTCGACCAAATGAGAACCAAGCATCACCATCCATTCACAGTCATTATCAGTCAGTCATCAGATCACTGTTATACATCATGCTGGGAACCCATCCAGACATTGCTTTTGCCATCATCAAAATGTCACAGTTCTCTGCCAATCCATTAGAAGAACACTTGCAGAAGTCACTCTATATCGTGCACTATCTAGCCACAACCAAGGATCTCTGTTTATCCTTCTCTGCAACTGTTGCGACTACAAGGTCTGCAGGCAATCACTATCTTATAGACGTCAAGAGAGGTACTTTTGGAAGGGTGCTTTGTAGGCAGGAGACAAGAGAACTAGACTGGAGACTGAGCTCTGTCCAATCTCACTTTATATACTATTCTACGTGTAGATACATGTTGTGTACCGATCTAGATACATATCTACATAAGTCCATCCCCTAGGCCCAACATGATCGACATGAGGAGTTGGCCTGTAATGGAGATTAATATATATACATGAGGTTACCAGCCGTTGATCTGCTGTGGGTGGATGGAATGGAAGGTGTCAACGGTAATTAAAGATAAGGAATCACATCACAGTGATGGGGTGATTGATGTAAGGTCTGTGATGATCACAGTGTATTAAATACATGTGTGTGATCAGTGGGGAGAAAGGTGAAGGTATGAAAGTGAAGCCCACTGATCTAGAAGGGCCCATAGATCCCCTGTGTCTAGCACAGTGTCTAAGTCAGGTTTTCCCTTGATAAGATAAAGGAAGCGTCCTGTATGCGCATAGAGAGGGATGAAAAATAAATATAGCTGTAACAGCAACTGGTTCTACAAATGGATTATTGGCTTATGTTGACACTGACTGGGCAGAAGACATTGAGACATCAAGGTCTACAACAGGCTACTCCGTCTTCATGACTAATGGGATCATATCCTGGCTTTTCAAATGACAACGAAGAGTTCGGCTTTCTTCCACAGAAGCAGAATATGTAGGCATGACAGAAGTTGCTCATCAACTTCAATGGATCTGAAACTTCTATGAAGAACTAGGTTTCCTACTCAAGCCAATCCCTCTCTGTATGGATAATCAAGGTGCCATCTTTCTCATGAGCAATCCCACTCAAGAAGGATGCATCAAACACATTCACAAGGATGATCACTACATCAGGGAAGCTGTTGAGTTCAGAGAGATAGAACTCTTTTATGTTCCCTCTGAATATCAATTCACAGACATCCTTACAAAGAACCTTTCAAGGGTTTCTTTCAAATGACAAGAAAGTCACTCAAGATGATACACTACCCAATATAAATGTTTCTAGCAAGGAGAAGTGTTGAGAATCAGTGATTTCTACTTCGAATATTCTATTCCAGTTCACTCAATTCTAGACTGGCTGACACATGTTTCTCATGACATCATACAATGTCATCATGGCATGCTCTCACACCATTGTTTTATCTGCCAATAGAATTAGTAGCTCATATAGCTTTACTTATCATTCTATAGCATTTATATCTCTTATCTGTTATTTAGGTTAGAATGGAGTTTCAACCTTACAGATACATGTATTTATACAGGCCCACTTATCACTTTACAATAACTGTTACGTATGGCCTTTAATGAGGTCATGCATAGACCTACTGAGCCTAGTGACTAGCAGGAGTGAGGGCGAAGAGAGGTCTCAGTTGAGGATATCCACTCCAGGTGTTTGGCCATGGGGGGTTGCCAGCTAAGTATCTATTCAACAATAGTTGGATAGTCAAGGTAGCTTATGCCTAGCTTGGTGATAAGGTCTAGAGTCCTAAGAAGGAGACACATGAGGATGGGAGGTTGTCGTGCAAAGCATTCACTCAATAGTAGAACAAAGACCGAGAGAGTAGATTGCTAGTGCTAACTAGGCGATAGCCATAGGTAGAACTAGATTAGAGAAAAGAGGAGAACGCCCTGTTGAAGGGTTTATATAGTGAAGTGAAAGTGTGACAGTTACATGTCACAATGGTTAAGGGCCAGCATGAGAAACAGCAATAGAATGTGGAAAAATATTATAGAACTCATGTGTGAGAAGGAAGATGTTAAGGGCCAGTGCATACAGTATGAGAAGATTGGAAAGAAACTGGTACCTGCACAGTGAAGGAATAAGCATGCTTACGAGGGAGATATGGAAAGTCGTAGAACAACATGGAATGATAGAGGGTAAGCATGAGAAGGGAAATCATTAGTCCAATAGCATAAGTAAAGAAAAAGAGATAACCCTACAAGCAAATTGTAACAATAACAAGTTCTCTCCCTCTCACTCACAATATCTACAGTCAAGCCTCTCCACTCCCTTAAGATCTTTGAGCTACTCTCCACAAGTTATCAACATCCTCTCCTCGTAAATCTCCTCATGCATCTAGCGAGTTTCCCTCTAGATCCTTAATGTCCTTGTCCACTGTGCATATTGGGATCTTCCATTCCAAATACCCATCACCAGGCTCCTATGAACTGGTGGACTGGCCACAATGGATGTGATCCCATCTATCTGGTGTTGCAACTACAATCTTGCAGGGCAATTACTATCTCTAAATGTCAAGTGGAATGACTATCTTAAGAGGGGAACTTTCATAGGCAGGGAACAAGAGAACTAGACTGGAGATTGAGCTCCATCCAGTCTCGTTTTATATACTATTCTATGTGTAGATAGATGTTGTGTATTGATCTAGATATGTATCTACATAAGTCCATCCCCTAGGCCCAACATGATCGACATGAGGAGTCGACCTGTAGTGGAAATTAATACATATATGAGTTTACCAGCCATTGATCTGCTGCGGGTGGGTGGAATGGAAGTTGTCAATGGTAATTAAAGATAAGGGATCACATCACAGTGATGGGGTGACTGATGTGAGGTCTATTACAGCTATGTATTTTTCACCTCATATGAACGCTTTCCTTATCTTATCAAGGGAAAACCCGACTTAGACACTATGTTAGACACAGGGGATCTACAGGCCCTTCTAGATCAGTGGGCTTCACCTTCAGCCTTTCACCTTTTGCCCCACTGATCACACACACATATTTAACACATTGTGATCATCACAGACCTCACATCAGTCACTCCATCACTGTGATGTGATCCCTTATCTTTAATTACCATTGACACCTTCCATTCTATCCACCTGCAGCAGATCAACAGCTGGTAACCTCATGTATATATTAATCTCCATTACAGGCCAACTTGTCATGTCGATCATGTTGGGCCTAGGGGATGGACTTATGTAGATACGTATCTAGATCGGTACCCAACATGTATCTGTTACGCGTGGCCATGGGTATGGTCGCGTGTAGACCTACTAACACTTAATAGGGTTGAGGGATTCAGTCGTTCGTGTCGACAACGACGTAGTACCAGCCGTGGGGGTGCTAGGTCTATAGTACTGTCAAGGATGTTGACGGGTCGAAGGGTAAACCGCTGCCTAGCTTGACTAGCAGGTTAAAGGTTCGAGATAGGGACACACGGAGGCAGGTGAGCCGTAGTGCGAAGTGCTCACTTAATGGTAGAGCGAAGACACAAGGAGCAACAAGAGTAGATTGCTAGTGCTAACTAGGCGATGAGCTGTAGGTAGAACTAAGCTAAGGAAAAGAGGAGACGTTCCTGTTGAAGGGTTTATATAGTGAAGTAAAAGCATGACAGTTACGTGTCACAGTAGATAAGGGCCGGCGTGGGAAGCAGCGTTAGAAATAGAAGACCAATAGCAAAACCACGCATGGGAAGGAAATGTTAAGGGCCGGCGCATACGGCATGAGAAGAGTGGAAGGAAAAGAGTACCTGCGCGGTGAAGGAGTAAGCATGCTTACGAGATGTATGGAATGTTGTGGAACGACATGGAAGGAATGAGTTTAAGCATGTGAAACAGAAAGTATTAGTCCGATATTGATAAAAGAGAAAAAGCGTTTGTCCTGCGAGCGAATCGTAACAGTATCTACATCTAGAATAGTATATAAAGCAAGACTGGATGGAGCTCAGTCTCCAGTCTAGTTCTCTTGTTCCCTGCCTACAAAGTTCTCCTTTTAAAAATAGTCATTCCACTCGACGTTTAGAGATAGTGATTGCCCTGCAAGATTGTAGTCACAACACTAAAACTAGACTGTCTTCATCTTACTACCCTTTTGCTATCTACCAAACGACAGCAGACACAACTAGCCTTCTCCCTTGCACCATAGGCTCTAGCAAGTGAGCGCGTCTTCAGGTATCCCAGGATAGCACTAACAGGGGCTTGCTATCAGTGCCCATTACCTTTCACTGATCTCTTCTCCCTTTCACAGCATATCTCCCCACCGTCAATCTAGCCAGACCTTGGGAATTAGTAGATGTACCAGTAGCAGTAGGAGCACCAGTTAAGGAAGAGCCCAAGGAGTACTCACTTGCAACTGCAAGCACAGAGAGTGAAGAGGATCCAAACGACTGGCCAGACATTGCGGCCACAGAAGAAGAATTCTGGCGACTTGTTGAATAAGACCTAGAACCACACAGCTTCGGAAATGGAGGTGAAGTTGATTTAATTGCCACCAACATCAGATACATAGGTCACACCTACTATTGGAAACCCACACCTTCAGCACACACCCTCAGCCCCGCCACAGATCTCGCCTCGCTTAGATATCCAACCACCCCTGAGCAGAGTCCATCCAGATCTCCCCAACCAGATCCTTTCATATGGCCAGCAGCACCACGTAATATCCGTCTAGAAGCAACCCTAGGCACACAACAGTTTATCAGAGAAGCAAGCACAGCAAGGAGACGATACAGAGAAGCCTCAGAGGAACAAGAAAGAGAATTACCTCGCGCTAAAAGGCAGAAATGCGAGTATCCACAAATGATCAGGAGGAACAATCATTTTAGCAGAGTTCAACTTCGAGTACAACAACAAAAATCCTACAAATATTAGTTACCCTTCTACAAATCACAATGTCTTTTATCCCCATCATAGCATAGGACCTTCGCACCACCTTCGCAGACACCGGTGCCAATCATCTAGAAGCAATAGCACAATTCGCTCAAACACAAGATCAGAGATATAAGCATCTCGCAAATGAAGTGACCAGGCTGAACAATGCAGTAGCACGAATCGAACAAATGATTCAAGCATTGTCTCCACAAGCAAAACCACCAACCAGACAACCCACACCAAGTAGATCTGGGAAAGAAAAAGAGGAAAAATCTTCATACGCTTCCTCTAGAAAAGTAGAAATCTTCGCAGACCCAGGAGATTATGAGATTATGACAGGTCATTTGCAAAATTCGATGAATGGTGGGCAAAGATCCAAGCATGGATCAAAGTAAACAAGCACGCTATACAACCAAAATCAGAAGAGGCAATCCTAGCAGTACTCTCCAGACTAAAAGGAGCAAAAGCAGGGCCTTTTGCACAACTAAGACTACAACAAATGTATTCAAATGAAGGGTACAGTTGGAACGATCTGGAGGGTGAATTAAGAAGCCTCTTCAGGGGTAGCAATATTAAAGATAGGGCTACCAAAAAAATCAATGAAATGAAACAAGGACCTAATCAACCAATTGATGACTTCCTTGTCAAATGGTATACAGAATTTAAAAAGGCTGAACTAGAAGACCTACACGGGGTATACCTCTTAGAACAAAATACCAAACAATACCTCATGGATTACATTTGGAGAAACAATCTAAGAAAGAACACAGTAAATGAAATGATGAACGTGTTAAGAGAAGTAGGGAACTGAAGCGACTACTCTCTTCGTATGACTGAAGTGAGGAAAGCTGAACGAAATCTTATCTATACAAGGAGCGAGACAAGATATCTTATCAGCTTAGAGGGAAGCGGATAGATAGATTGGGGATGTAGTGATGATCTCTCGAAGTTGCTCAGATATTCGGGGGAATAGATGAGGCGACGCTTGCTGTGATGTTACGTTCACAAGTGGAGCTGGATCCGACTTGGGCAAGAGTAGAAGGTAAACAGGTGGAACAACTTAGGGAAGTATCCCCAAGTGTTCCAGTATATTTATACTAGTAATACAGTAGGAGATACGAGAGTTCTAAGTCAGCTGGGTGAAGGGTATGGTAAAGGGTATGACGTATGTGTGGAGTAGGGCAGTGTTCATGCTGGCTAAGGTGTGTTTAGATATGAAAGGAATGGAAGGGTGAATGAGTGAAGGTAGGTCTAGAGTAAGGGAATTAAAGTAAGGCGTATGAGGTGAGGCACCTAGACCTGTGATGTCATGATGACATCATATCTTATCTAATCGGGTAAGAAGGTAAAGGAATAGCGAAAGGAGTGATCTTAGATAAGATCATGGACTAATAAGATTAGATTAATGCGAAAAATGTGAAAAAGTCAGTTTCACGAAATCAATTCGTAACAGGAACCGCCTAGAAGCACTTGATCTAATCAGAGGGCAGACACAGTTCAGGTTTGGATCTAAGCCAAAAGATCCTAACACAATGGACATCAGTTCAGCCCAGAAAGGGGCAAAATCATGTTATAATTGTGGTGAAACAGGTCATTTCGCCAAACAATGCAAGAAACCCTCTACCAAGTGCGAACTATGTGAATGGTCTAATGGCCATAAGAAAGACTGCCAATGCCAGCAAGTAAGAGCAACATCTTCGGATGACGTTAAAAGCACCGAACACATCTACACATCCGGCACACAAGCCGAAAAGGGAAAAGGATGTGACCCCACAGCAGCAATAAGGGGTATGTCTTTCGAAGAAGCAAGGGCGTTCTTCAGGGACATTGAAGATGCCGAAAATAAGAAGTTGGCAAAAGGCAGAGCCTAGATTCAGGAACTGGGTCTAATCTAGGCAAAGGTAAGCGTAAGCAGGTACACTTTCCAACGAACAATCGTTTCTCGAGTTTACACGTTTACAATATGGAAGCAGTGCCTTCCACTATTATATTTTCTTCTTTGCTGACAGAGGAGTCCTCTCAGAGGCTCAGCTGGGGCGTCACACCAGTGCTTAATTCCTCTTCAAAGAAGGCTAACCCTTCGATCTCCCCTGCAGATCAAATCCCAGAAGAAGGAATCCTTTGCAGATCATTAAAAATTGATAATGAACTAAAAATGAAGATAAAGGTAAAACCCAAAAACACTGATCAAGATTTTATTTCAGTATCAGCACTCCTGGATTCAGGCACAAACTGCGTCTTTGTGGATAATGTATTCGCCATGCAACATGCTCTCCTACTCAGACAACTCACACAACCACTCACTGTCTATAATGTAGATGGCACACAGAATGAAGCAGGCAAAATCACACACATTGCCTTCCTTCTATTAGACTACAAAGGACATTGGGAGATAGTCGAAGCAGAAGTCACCAGTTTGGGAAAGAATCAGATGGTAATCAGCTACTCCTGGTTAAAAAAGCATAACCCAGATGTCAATTGGAAAACTGGGGAAATCAAATTATGAAGTTGCAGAAAAGAATGTTGGGAACTTAGAGATAAAAGTGTCTATCTCAGGTTATTAGAGAAAGAGGAGCAGGAAGCTCAATATAAAGTATACGAAACAATAAAAACATTAGAAAAGAAACAAAACAAAAAACAAGAACAAAATATTAGAATAGGGCAAGCAGTGGATGAAAAGCTAAAATCTCTCATGGATCAGAGGAAGTCTGCCACAGAACTAGTACCAGAATGCTACCATGAGCATCTGAAGATATTCGAAGAAAAGGCATCTATCAGAATGCCCACATGGAAATCTTGGGATCATGCCATAGATCTTAAAGAAAACTTTCAGCCAAAGAAAGGAAGGCTCATACCCCTGAGCGCAGATGAACAGAAGGAAGTATCAGACTGGCTAGAAGATCAGTCATCAAAAGGGTACATTAGGCCTTCTAAATCTCCTCAAACGTCACCAGTCTTCTTTGTGCCAAAGAAAGACGGGCGAAAATGTATGATACAAGATTATCGTTATCTAAACTCGCAAACAGTGTGAAACAACTACCCCCTTCCTCTCATTTCACAACTCATAGATCGATTAAAAGAGGCTAAACTATTCACAATGTTGGATCTCAGATGGGGATACAACAATGTACACATTGTTACAAATTGATTTCATGCTACAGACATTTTCGCATTTTTCACATTATCTAATCTTATCTTCCCATGATCTTATCTAAGATCATTCCCTTTGCTATTCCTTTACCTTCTTACTGATTAGATAAGATATGATGTCATCATGACATAACTGGTCTAGATGCCTCATCTCATATGTCTTACTTTAATTCCCTTGCTCTAGACCTACTTCACTCACTTCACACTTCCATTCCTTTCATATTTGCCTCACCTTAGCCAGCATGAACACTGTTACGATTTGCTCGCAGGACGAACACTTTTTCCTTTTTATTATTAGCGGACTAACACTTTTCGTTTCTCACGCTTCACCTCATTCCTTCCATGTCGTTCCACGACATTCCATACATCTCGTAAGCGTGCTTATTCCTCCACTGTGCAGATACCCTTCATTTTCTGCCCTTCTCACGCCGTATGCGCCGGCCCTTAATATCTCTCTCTCATGCGTGGTTTTGCCATTGGTCTTTTACTTCTAATGTCGCTTCCCACGCCGGCCCTTATCTGCTGTGACACGTAACTGTCACGCTTTTACTTCACTATATAAACCCTGCAACAGGGACGTTTTCCCTTTTCCTTAGCTTAGTTCTACCTACGGCCTGTCGCCTAGTTAGCACTAGCAATCCACTTGTTTTTGCTCCACAGTCTTCGTTCTACTATTAAGTGAATGCTTCGCGCTATGGCTCACTCGCCTTCGCGTGCCTTACCCTTGAAACCTTGACCCGCTAGTCAAGCTAGGCAGCAGTTTATCCTTCGATCCGTCAAACACCCCAGACGGAACTATCAAACTAGCATCCCCACGGCTGGTACTATGTCGTCGTCGACACGAACGACTGAACCCTCGACCCTACTAGGCGTTAGTAGGTCTACGCGCGACCACACCCACAGCTACGTGTAACAAACACTGCCCTACTCCACCATTACATCATACCCTTTACCATACCCTCTACCCAGCTGGCTTAGAACATTGTAGCTCCTCTTGTACAGTTGTGTATAAATACACAGAACACTTGGGGATACTTCCCTAAGTTGTTCCACTTTGATAACTCCTACTCTCTTGCCCAAGAAGAATCCAGCCTCTTCTTGTGAACATCACAGTCACAGCAAGCTCCTCTTCCTATTTACCCGAATACCTAAGAGCAACTCGAAAGATCATCATTACGCTCCTCATCTTATCTGTCATTCCCCCTTGATCTGATCATATAATCTGTCTCGCTCTTTATACAGATAGATTAGACGTTCAGCCTCCCTCATTACTACAATTGTAGAGAGCAGTTGCTTCACGCATCAAAGCAGGTGATGAATGGAAAGCAGCCTTCGTCACACATAAAGGAACCTTTGAACCTCTAGTCATGTTCTTTGGGTTGTGCAACTCTCCAGCCACTTTCCAAACCATGATGAACGAGCTATTTGCAGATATGGAAGATGTCATAGTGGTCTACATCGACAATGTTATGATATTTACCAAAATAGGCGATGAACAGGAATATGCAAAAATCATTAAAAGGGTGTTGAGACATTTAGAAGAGAATGATCTCTTCGCCAAATCAGAAAAATATCACTTCTTCAAGAAGGAAGTCGACTATTTGGGGATGGTTGTAGGACAAGATGGGATCAAGATGAACTGAAAGAAGGTCGACGCCATCTTAAATTGGCCAGCACCTACCAACATGAAAGGAGTGCGAAGCTTTCTTGGTCTTGCTAACTACTATCATTGCTTCATAGAAGAATACGTGCAAATCGCTAGACCTTTGAACAACCTTCTAAAGAAAGATGTCTCTTGGAAATGGGACTCTCAACAACAGGATGCTTTTGACAAGCTAAAAGAACAATTTACTACAGCCCCTATCCTCGCTTATCCAGACATTGATTGTCAATTCCATCTAGAAATAGACACCTCCGATTATGCAACAGGGGTAGTACTATCTATATTAAAGGAAGACAAATGGCATCCAGTAGCATTTAGTTTGCACTCAATATCACCCAAAGAAAGAAACTATCCTATTGCAGATAAAGAGATGTTGAGCATCATCAGAGCGCTAGAGCAATGGCACCATTATCTAGAAGGAACAGAACATCCATTTGAAGTATGGAATGATCACACTAATCTTTAATATTTTATGAAAGTGCAAGATCTATCTAGAAGACAAGCTAGATGGGCGCAATATCTATCTAGATTTAATTACACTTTTATATACAAACCAGGGTCATCTAATGCAAAGGCAGACGCTCTCTCTAGAAGAGAAGACTATGCACAAGGAATAGAAGACAATAACAAAGGTATAACTATGATCTCCCCGGAGTGGATAAGGACAACATCATCCAAAGTTGCAATCTACAATGAAGGGGCACAGTGTTGCATCTACAAGTCTTTGCAGGCAACCACTTGGAATCTAGGCATCGAGAGGAGTGTTTCTTATGTGCTACTTGTAGGAGAGAATCAAGAGAACTAGACTGAAGACTGAGCTTCGTCCAGTCTCGCTTTATATACTATTCTACGTGTAGATACATGTTGTGTACCAATCTAGATACGTATCTACATAAGTCCATCCCCTAGGCCCAACATGATTGACATGAGGAGTCGGCCTGTAACAGAGATTAATAAGTACACGAGGTTTCCAGCCGTTGATCTGCTGCGGGTGGTGGAATGGAAGGATGTCAACGGTAATTAAAGATAAGGGATCACGTTGCAGTGATGTGGGTGACTGTGTGAAGGTCTGCAACGATCACGGTGATTAAATACGTGTGGGTGATCAATGGGGCGAATGTGAGGGAGTGAAAGTGAAGCCCATTGATCTGGAAGGGCCCGTAGATCCCCTGTGTCTGGCACAGTGTCTATGTCGGGTTTTCCCTTGATAAGATAAGAGAAGGCGTCCATATGCGCTAAGTAAAGATGGAAAAAGGTGGAAAAATATATAGCTGTAACAGGTACTCGTTTCCTTCTGATCTTCTCATGCCGCATGTGCCGGCCCTTAACGTCTTCTTCTCACGCGAAGTTTCGCCATTGGTCTTCCATTTCTAACGCCGCTTCCCTCACCGGCCCTTAACCATTGTGACACGTAACTGTCACATTCTTACTTCACTATATAAGCCCTTCAACAGGGTCCCTCATCTTTTCTCCTTAGCTTAGTTCTACCTACGGCTTGTTGCCTAGTTAGTACTAGCAATCCATTACCGTTGCTCCTCGCATCTTCGCTCTACCATTAAGTGAGTGCTTCACACTACGGCTCGCCCGCCTCGGTGTGTCTTTACCCTTGAAACTCTCGACCCGCTTGTCAAGCTAGGCAGCAGTAATCCCCAGACCTGTCTATCTTCCAGATGGAACCTTTGACCCAGCAACCCCACGGCTGGTCTCACATCGTCGTCAACACAAACGACCGAACCCCTTGACCCTACTAGGCGTTAGTAGGTCTATGCGCTGTTACGAATTGATTTCGTGAAACTGACTTTTTCACATTTTTCGCATTATCTAATCTTATCAGTCCATGATCTTATCTAAGATCACTCCCTTCGCTATTCCCTTACCTTTACTTCCGATTAGATAAGATATGATGTCATCATGACATCACTGGTCTAGGTGCCTCACCACATACGCATTACTTTAATCCTCTTGCTCTAGACCTACTTCACTCATTCACCCTTCCATTCTTTCATATGTATACCACACCTTAGCCAGCATGTACACTGCCCTACTCCACCATTACATCATACCCTTTACCTTACCCTCTACCCAGCT
>JBBPTX010000837.1:0-15474 GCA_038094595.1 Pulveroboletus aff. annulatus | reverse complement strand
ATGATATTCCTTCGCATTCTATCGCCACTTCCCATGACTGGCCCTTAACTATGTGACGCATTACCATCACACTTTTCCCTTCATATATAAATCCTTCAACAGGGTGTCTCTCTTCTTTTTCTTAACCTAGTTCTTCCTATGGCTATCACCTAGTTAGTACTAGCAATCTACCTTGTGTCTTCATTCTACACTTGAGTGAACGCTTCATACTTCAAACGCTTCCCACATCAAGTACGCCTTACCTTGAACCATTGACCCTATCACCTAGCTAGGCATAGGACACCTTCGACTACCTCAGCTTACGCTAGGTAGACACCGATCAGCAACCCCATGGCCGACCCCATTCTATGGATATCTTCAACCGTAGCTCCCCTAGTCTCCTTGACCCACCATCTCTAGGCTTCGTAGGTTTACGTGCGATCTTACCCAAGGCCATGCATAACAAAAGAACTAGGTTCCCACTTGCTGCGCACTATTACGTATGCTCACCATTTTGTCCTCTCACCACACTTGTACCACCAACTCCTGTTGGAATCCCCGAGACCCACCCTGAACCCATCACTTCAACTCGTCCGATACCCCAGATGATCTCAATCCAGACACTTGGGAAGAAGACCCAGATGAACCCCTTCTCGACTCTGAAGAGGAAGACGCTACCCACAATCTTTCTCACCACCTTGCTGCCTCGTTACAAATCCCTCGTCCCCCAACACCTCCGTCCCCTACCCCTCAATGCCAAACTGGCCACATCTTTCCCCCAATCCCACCAATGTCTAGCAAACCTGTCGAACTCCACATCGGAACCCCTGAAAAGTATGACGGCAATTACAAAACAGCCAAACAATGGCTTGACTCGGTCATCTTCTATCTGAACATCAACTCTGACATCTATAACTCCACCCCGAAACAGATAGCCTTCGTGCTGTCTTATATGACCAAAGGACCCGCACTTACATGGGCCAACACTTTCTGCACATCCAAGATTGCCAGCGATGGCTCGATCTCTATGGGATCATGGGACAATTTCAGAGACGAGTTCCTCAAGGCTTTCAAACATTACGACACCATGGGTAACGCCATCGCTTGACTTACCACCACCCGTATGACCACCACAAAAGGAGGAGGTTACTCTCCTTCACTCACTGAGTACAACGCTCAGTTCCAGAACCACTATGCCATTGCTGGCATCACCGATCACAATGTCCTAATCGGCTACTACTCAGCCGCTATCCCTGAAACCCTGATGCGCCACATCCTGGCCATGGAAACTGTCCCTACCACCATAGACTCTTGGCTTAAGAAGGCGGTTACCTTCCAAACCCACATGGACCGGGCAAGAGAAATCGCTGCCCGCCACAAAACCCCTACCTGCACCACGTATCATCAGTACACTGCCCCTGCACCTACTAAAGATCCTAACGCCATGGACATAGACATTGTCCACCTTGGAAAACTCACCCCAGAAGAAAGGAAGCATTGTATGAAAGAAGGACAATGCTTCTGCTGCCGACAGAAGGGACACATGTCGTCCAAATGCCCTGGGTTTCCAAACACCCCAAAACTGAAGAAGATGGTTCAAAAGGTGGAAGAAAGCAACGAAGAAATCCCTTCGCTCACCAAGATTGAAGAAGATGACGATGACGATGAAGAAGCTGTCGCCTGAGTTGTGGTGGATTTTTAGAAAGGAAGACTGCCTTGACATCAGCCCCTTCTCTATTAACGTGTGCCCCTGTACTTGTGTCACAATCCAAGAAATCTATGCATATTCTCCTCCAACTCATAGACCCATCGCACACTCTGAAAACCGTTGACACCCACGCTCTCATTGACAGCAGAGCAGACATCAATTGCCTGGACTGGGGCTTCACCCGAAAAAACCGACTACCCCTAGAAAAACTTCCGAAACCCATCGCTATACGAAATGTAGACCAGACTGACAATGCAAAGGGGGCAATATGTTTCACCTCCTCCCTTTTTGTCAACATAGGGGGTGTTGCCCAACAGGTTCACTTCCACATCATGCATTGTGGAAATGAAAACATCATTCTTGGGTCACCCTGGCTCCGCACCACCAACCCCGTCATTGATTGGACCAAGCAGACACTCTCTATCTTGGAAAAACTCGATGAGTCTGCTACGCTCTATCATTCCTATGCCAAGGACTATGAACGACATGACAAACATTGACTGCATACCACTCCCACCCCTCCGCCACGACACACCCTCATAGAAACGATCCCGAATCATGCCCTTTCTATTTTCCTGGATCTTCCCAATGGAAGCCACTACGTAAAATCTGCCCTGCACCATTACACCTGCCAACGAATCACCCATTCCTGATCCAGATTTCACCACTCTCACCCGAAACTTGTCGCTAAGATAACTACCGTCACAGAACTCGTGGCTGCTGCTGAGAAAGCCAAACCTAAAGTAACCCTCCCCGACATATATAAAGACTTCACCCCCATATTCACCAAAGAATCAGCAGACTCCCTTCCTCCTTCCAGACCATACGACCACAAAATCAATGTCAAAGATTCTTTCATCCCAAAGATCGGGAAATTATACCCACTTACCCCAGATGAAAGGAAAGCAACCGAGGACTTCCTTGAAGAAAACCTGGCAGCAGAAAAAATCCGCCCCTCCAACTCTTCCCAAACCTCCCCATTTTTCTTCATCAAAAAGAAGAACAGAAAACTCCATCCCTGTCAGGACTACAGATACCTCAATGAACACACCATTCACAATGCCTACCCCTTGCCCCTCATCTCAGACCTTCTTGACAAACTTAAAGGAGCCCACGTGTTTACCAAGTTCGATGTATGATGGGGATATAACAATGTATGGATCAAAGACGGCCACCAGTGGAAAGGGGCATTCCTAACCCATAAGGGACTCTTCGAACCCCTTGTCATGTTTTTCGGCATGACTAACTCCCCCACTACCTTCCAGCGATTCATGAATGACTCTTTCTGTGACATGATCGCCAAAGGATGGCTTGTCATCTACATGGACAACCTCCTCATCTTCTCCCCAGACAACGCCACCCACACCGACCACACCTGTTGTGTTCTCCAATGAATGACCAAGCTCGATCTACACCTGAAGTTAGAGAAATGTATCTTCGCCGCCTCAGAAGTCGAATACCTCGGTATGATAGTTAAGGAAGGACAACTCGCCATGGACCCCGTCAAGCTTGATGGAATCACCAAGTGGCCTACCCTGAAGAAAGTCAAAGACATCTGCTCTTTCCTTGGTTTCACCAACTTTTACCGTCATTTTATTCCAGGATATTCCGACATAGCACATCCCCTCATCGACTTGACCAAGAAAACTCAGCCTTGGGACTGGACACTGACACAACAGGCCACCTTCCAGCAATTAAAAACACTCTTCTTGCATAAACCCATCCTCTACATGCCGGACGTTACCTGACCCTTCGCCATCACCATGGACACCTCCAAATATGCCTCTGGGGGGATTCTTCTCCAAACCGACTCCAACGGCAACTGGCATCCATGCTCTTACCTCTCCCAGTCGTTTGCCCCCACTGAATGGAATTATGACATTCATGATCGCGAACTCCTTGCTGTCCTCCATGGCTTTAAAACCTGGTGGCACTATCTCCATGGCTCCCCTTTTCCGGTCACTATCTTCACCGACCATAAAAACCTCACATACTTCCGTTGCCCCCAGGACCTCAACCGACGACAGGCCCAGTGGATGCTTGATCTCACTGACTTCGATTACAAAGTCACCCATGTCCCCGGTACTCACCTCACCAGGCCTGACGCCCTCTCCTGCCACCCTGATCTCCTCCCACCGACCGACGATGACAATGCCAGCATCACCCTCCTTCCTGCCTCCCTCTTTGTCCATATCATTGACTCCACCCTCTCCACTATGATCTCCTCCACCTCCACATCAGACGATCTCGTCCTACATAAACTTCAGGAAATTGAAGGCCAAATTCCTCCCGCAACCTGCTCCTGCCTCTCCGACTGGCATTATGCCGACGGCGTCCTCCAATACCAAGGTTGTGTCTACGTCCCAGAGGACCCTGCCCTTCGCTGCTCCATCGTTGCCTGGTGCCATGACCACGCCTCCGCCAGCCATCCGGGATTCCTCAAAACCCGTCAGCTGGTTGCTGCCGACTTTTGGTGGCCTGGTTTAGCCACCTTTGTTTGTTCCTATGTCGAGGGCTGCACCATTTGCCAATGCAACAAAGTCAACACCCATCCCTCCTCCCCACTGCTCATGCCTATCACATCCTCTTGCTCCCATCCCTTCCAGCAGATCTCTTGCAATCTTATCACTGACCTCCCACTTTCTGGGGGGTTTGATAGTCTTTTGGTCGTGATGGACCATGGCCTTACTAAGGGGGTAATTCTTTGCTCTATGAAGAAAACCGTCACCACTGAAGGAATTGCGACTATCTTTTTCCACAAAGTCTACCATCACTTTGGCCTCTACGACAAAGTCATCTCAGACCAAGGACCCCAGTTTGCCTCTTCCTTCACCAAAGAGCTCGGACAACTCCTCAACTACGACCTCTCCCTCTCCACTGCGTATCACCCCCAGACCGATGGAGAAACTGAACGGGTTAACCAGGAAATCGAAATGTATCTCCGCATCTACTGTGGAAATCTCCCCTCCTCTTGGTCCAATCACATCTCCCATGCCGAATTTACCCATAATCACTGCCCCCACTCCGTCACTGGCAAATCCCCATTCCTTCTTATGATGGATTACGAACCCCGTGCCCTTCCCTCGGTCATCGCCGAAACCAAAATCCCCGCAGTCGAAGAACAACTAAAAAATTTAACTGCCCTTAGAGATGAAGCCCTCGCTGCCCACAAATTAGCCCAACAAACCATGGCCGCCAGGTCTAGATCCCCCTTTAAACCCTTTGCAAAAGGGGATAAGGTCTGGTTAGAAGCCAGGAATTTGAAACGATCCATTCAGGATCTGAAGTTTGCCACAAAACACGAAGGACCTTTTATCATCACGGATACCCTTTCCCCTGTAACTTATCACCTTCGACTCCCACAAACATGGAAAATTCACAACACGTTCCAT
The DNA here is from genome assembly GCA_038094595.1 of Pulveroboletus aff. annulatus. Lineage (NCBI taxonomy): Eukaryota > Fungi > Basidiomycota > Agaricomycetes > Boletales > Boletaceae > Pulveroboletus > Pulveroboletus aff. annulatus. The sequence goes on along the minus strand of JBBPTX010000837.1, from coordinate 10,395 downwards.
GCTTCCCTCTTATCACCCTATCGTGAAAACGACGAACATGGGCTGAACTTCCCCACACCACCCCCAGATCTTGTCGAAGGACAAGAAGAATATGAAATAGAAGCCATCCTACAGCATTGCGGAATGCCATCTTCCCGTCAATATCTGATCCAATGGAAAGGATATTCTGCCAAAGAAGATTCCTGGGAACCCGAGTGGAACCTGAAACATTCATTGGAGATACTCATCAATTATAAAAGACGACACCCCACCACTTTCTCTCTCTCACCTGCACACCCACCATGCTGCAGATAAACCCTTTCCATCTCCTTCTCATGGCCATCGAGTTCTCCACCCATGTCAACGCCCCCGCTGCCACTCCATCCACCAACCTGAACACTGTCTGTCTTCCCTCTACCGACCCCGAGAGGGTCACTCCTACTCTCCCCACTGCCCCACAGCCTATCAACTTCGCTGCTCTTGTTGGCGGTGTTCCACCCTCTCATGTCTCCCCCATCTCTGGCCGGATCCAGACCTCACCAACATTCACCCCTCCGCCCCATCAGGAACCTTCTCCCAGACCTCCCTCATTCCTAGGCGTCCATCACCCAGCCCTCATCAGAGCACCTAGCTCCAACTCCCTAAAAGTCCACTCTGGATGGGACTCCCAAGTCCCCCTCGACGTCTCCAATCACTGCCACACCAATCGCCTTCGAGAAGAGCGATTCACCAATGAGGAATATGTTTGCTTCCATATGTTTTTATCTGACAATCGTCTTCATGTACCAATTAGCATTTATGCCGTGAAGGGGTCCTCTCTGTATACTTGGTTCGATATGGCCATGCAGTTGAATCGCATTGCCAGCTTTATCTCCGGGTCTGGACCCGTATTCCCTCACACCACGCTTGACAGGACCATGATGGACTACATTTATCACGTGCACCACTCTCTCTACTCCCATGGGTTTCAATTGGGGTATGATACCTTCCTCCTTGATGTCGACAACCATTTTCGAGATCTAGCCACCACTGGTCGAGGACTTGGCGATGTCATACTCAGGAATGGGTCACCCATCCATAGACAAACCCTCAATGATTGGTGGACAGGTCATAATGGCAGAGATCGTATTTATATTGGCCATCCTCGTTTTAACCAGCGTTGCTTTACGTGCAACTGTCTTGGCCATACCCAGCTATCCTGCCAACAGTATGTTTGTCAGGGATGCAACTGTCGTGCTCCTGGCCATTCTTTCACATGCTGCCCCGGCCCTTCTCATTCTCTCACCTCCCGCATCACCTCTCTGACCACCACCACCCCGCACGCCACCCCCTCCTCTTGTCCTCGCCGACCCCAAGCCACGTTCCAGAACGGACAGGTTGTCCAGAGAACTAGCAACTCCTGATGCTCTTCATGCCACTCTTCCTCCTCATCTCAACAATCCTATCATCCCCCACCATCCTCTCCCCCTGAGGGATTTTCCGTGGAAGATCAAGATGAGTTGGATGACGTCGGGTATGCCAACATCACCGGTTCCCCTGGACCCGCTTTTCAGGAATTGTAAGAGTCCTCACTGTAGCTTCAGAGTTACTAAGGAGGTAATGTTACGATTCGCTGCAGGATCTATTCTTTTTCTTTACTTACGATTACGAACTGACACTTCTTTCCTTTCTCATGCTTAACTTGCCACATTTCATATCATTCTATGACATTCCTTACTTCTTGTAAGCGTGCTTATTCCCCACCGTGCAGGTACTCGTTACTTTCTGATCTTCTCACGCCATATGCGCTGGCCCTTAATGCCTCACTCTTTCTCATGGGTTCTATGATATTCCTTCGCATTCTATCGCCACTTCCCATGACTGGCCCTTAACTATGTGACGCATTACCATCACACTTTTCCCTTCATATATAAATCCTTCAACAGGGTGTCTCTCTTCTTTTCCTTAACCTAGTTCTTCCTATGGCTATCGCCTAGTTAGTACTAGCAATCTACCTTGTGTCTTCATTCTACACTTGAGTGAACGCTTCATACTTCAAACGCTTCCCATATCAAGTACGCCTTACCTCGAACCATTGACCCTATCACCTAGCTAGGCATAGGACACCTTCGACTACCTTAGCTTACGCTAGGTAGACACCGATCGGCAACCCCATGGCAGACCCCATTCTACAGATATCTTCAACTGTAGCTCTCCTAGTCTCCTTGACCCACCGTCTCTAGGCTTCGTAGGTTTACGCGCGACCTTATCCAAGGCCACACATAACAGTATCCCTCAATGAATCATCAATAATAATTGGCAAGCCCAAGGAATCTTCATACTCCCTTAACATTAATAGGTGCTGGCCAATCTAAGATGGCATCAACCTTCTTGTGATCCATCTTTATCCCGTCTTTTTCTACTACCATTCCTAAATAATCGACTTCTTTCTTGAAGAAGTGGCATTTCTCTGGTTTTGTGAAGAGGTCATTTTCTTCTAAATGCTTTAATACCCTCTTTACAATTTCAGCATATTCTGCTTTATTATCTGTTTTGGTAAAGATCATGATGTCATTGATATATACAACCACTATGTCTTTCATGTCTGTGAATAGTTTATTCATCATAGTTTGAAACATGGCTGGGGAGTTACATAGTCTGAAGAACATTACTAGAGGTTCGAAGGACCCTTTGTGCATAACGAATGCTGCTTTCGATTCATCACCTTCTTTGATTTGTACATTGTTGTATCCCCATCTGAGATCCAATGTGGTGAATAACTTTGCTCCCTTTAGTCAATCTACGAGTTGTGAAATGAGAGGGAGGGGATAATTATTTCTGACTGTTTGGGAATTTAGATATCGATAATCTTGTACCATGCATTTTCTTCCATCCTTCTTTGGCACAAAGAAAACTGGTGATGTCTAAGGTGACTTTGAGGATCTGATATACCCTTTGGATGATTGGTCATCTAGCCAATCTGATACTTCTTTCTGTTCATCTACACTCAGGGGTATCAACTGTCCCTTTTTTGGTTGGAAGTCTTCTTTAAGATTGATAGCATGATCTCAAGATTTTTGCATAGGCATTCTAGTAGATGTCTTTTCTTCAAAGACTTTTAAATATTTGTGGTAACATTCTGGTACCAATTCTGTGGTGGATTTCTTTTGATCCATAAGGGACTTAAGCTTTTCGTCCACCACTTATCCTATTCTAATATTTCTTTCTTGTTTTTCCTTTTGTTCTTTTTCTAATGTTTTTATTGTTTCATAAACTTTATATTGAGCTTCCTGCTCTTCTTTTTCTAATAATCTGAGATAGATACTTTTGTCTCTGAATTCCCAACATTCTTTTCCGCAATTTCTTAATTTAATTTCTCCGGTCTTCCAATTGATATCTGGGTTGTGTTTCTTTAGCCAAGAATAGCTGATCACCATTTGATTTTTCTCCAAACTGGTGACTTCTGCCTCAACCATTTCTCGGTGTCCTTTGTAATCTAGCAGGAGTGATGCGACGTGCATAATTTTTCCTGCTTCATTTTGGTTACCGTCCATATTATAGATGGTGAGAGGTCATGCTAGCTGCCTCAAAGGTAGAGTATGCTGCATTGCGAATACATTATCTATGAAGACACAGTTTGCACCATAGTCCAATAGTGCTGAAACAGAAATGAAATCTTGATCAGTATTTTTGGATTTTACCTTTATCTTTATTTTTAGTTCGTTATCAATTTTTAATGATCTGCAAAATATTCCTTCATCTGGGATTTGATCTGCAGATGAGATTGAAGGGTTAGCTTTCTTAGAAGAGGAATTAAGCACCAGTGTAATGCCCTGGCTGAGCCTCTGAGAGGACTCCTCTGTCAGCAAAGAAGAAGATATAATAGTAAAAGACGCTGCTTCTATATCGTAAATATGTAAACTAGAGAAATGATTGTCCATTGGAAAATGTACCTGCTTCTTACCTTTGCCTAGATCAGACCCAGTTCCTGGATCTAGGCTCTGCCTTTTGCCAATTTCTTATTTTCAGCATCCTCAACATCTCTAAAGAATGCCCTTGCTTCATCAAATGACATTCCCCTTATTGCTGCTGTGAGGTCATGGCCTTTTCCTTTTTTGGCTTGAGTGCCAGGTGTGTAAATGTGTTTGGTGCTTTTTACATCATCTGAGGACATATTTCTTATTTGCTGGTGGCGGCATTCCTTTTTGTGACCATTAGACCATCCACAAAGATCACACTTTGTAGAAGGTTTCTTGCATTGTTTGGTGAAGTGGCCTGCTTCCCCACAATTGTAACAGGACTTTGTCCCCTTTTGTGCTGCCCCTATGTCCATTGCATTGGGATCTTTTGTCCTTGATTCGAATCTGAATTGGGTATGTCCCCTGATAAGATCTAGGCTTTCAAGGCGATGTCCTACTTCTCTTAGTACTTCTATTGTTTCTGGAACCATGTTACGCGTGGCCCTTGGGTATGGTCGCGTGTAGACCTACGAGGCCTAGGGTCGAGGGGTTCAATGTTGACGGTTGAAGATATCCGTCCTAGTTAACCGACCGTGGGGTTGTCGGGTCTAAGGTCTACCAAGCGGGAGGCGAGGTAGTCGAGGATAACCTATGCCACACAGGTGATAGGGTCAAGGGTTCGAGGTAGACACACACGGACGCGGGAGGCGTTGGTGTGTGAAGCATTCACTCAAGTGTAGAACAAAGACACGTAGATTGCTAGAGCTAACTAGGCGAAAGCCGTAGGTAGAACTAGGTTAAGGAAAGAGAAACGACGGGCCCTGTTGAAGAGTTTATATACAAAGGGAAAAGTGTGACGGTAACGCGTCACAAAGTTAAGGGCCGGTGTGGGAAACGGCGTGAGAAGAGCAGAAACTAATAGCAAAACCACACATGAGAAAGAGGTATGAGGGCCGGCGCATACGGCATGAGAAGATCAGAAGAAGAATGAGTACCTGCGCAGTGAGGGATAAGCACGCTTACGAGATGTATAGAATGTCGTAGAATGACGTGGAATATGGCAAAGTAAGCGTGAGAAAAGAGACGAGTGTCAGTTCGCAATGCTAAGTAACGAAAAAGAGTAGACCCTGTAGCGAATCATAACATTACCCCCTTAGTAACTCCGAAGCTACAGCGAGGACTTCTTACAATTCCCGAAAGGCGGGTCCAGGGGAACCGGTGACGTTTGCATACCCGACGTCGTCTAGCTCATCTTGGTCTTCCACAGTGAACCCCTCGGGAGGGGAGGAAGGAGGAGGGTGGTAAGACTGTTGGGATGAGGAGGAGGAGTGTCGCGACGAACGACGAGAATTGTTGGTTCGTTGGACAATTTGTCCATTCCGGAACGTGGCTTGGGGTCGGCGAGGACGGGAGGACGGGGTGGTGCGTGGAGTGGAGACGGCGGAGGATGTGATACGTGAGGCGAGAGAGCAAGAGGGGCCCGGGCAACGCGCGAAGGAGTGGCCAGGGGCATGGCGATTGCAACCCCGACATACGTACTGCTGGCAGGAAAGCTGGGTATGGTCAAGGCAGTTGCATGTAAAGCAGCGCTGGTTAAAACGAGGATGCCCGATATAGATACGGTCTCTGCCGTTACAACCGGTCCACCAGTCATTAAGGGTTTGTCTATGGATGGGTGACCCATCCCTGAGTACGATGTCGCCAAGTCCTCGACCAGCGGCGGCTAGGTCTCGGAAATGGTTGTCCACATTAAGGAGAAAGGTATCATACCCCGACTGGAACCCATGGGAGTAAAGGGAGTGGCGCGCGTGATAAATATAGTCCATCATGGTCCGGCCAAGCGTGGTGTGAGGGAATACGGGTCCAGACCCAGAGATAAAGGAGGCGATGCGGTTGAGCTGCATGGCCGTATCGAACCAAGTATAAAGCGGAGATCCTTCCGCGGCATAAACACTAACTGGTACACGAAGACGATCGTCAGATAAAAACATGTGAAAGCGAACGTATTCCTCATCGGTAAACCGCTCTTCGCGAAGGCGGTTGGTGTGGCGGTGACCAGTGACGTCGAGAGGGACCTGGGTGTCCCATCCCGAGTGGACTTCTAACGAGTCGGAGCTGGGTGCGCGGACGAGGGCTGGGCGGTGAACGCCTAAGAATGAGGGAGGTCCTAGAGAAGGTTTCTGACGGGGCGGAGGGGTAAACGATGGAGAGGTCTGGATCTGGCCAGAGACGGGAGAGACGTGGGATTGTGGAACACCACCAATAAGAGTGGCGAAGTTGACAGGCTGTGGGGCGGCGGGGATAGTAGGAGAGACCCTCTCGGGGTCGGCAGAGGGAAGGCGGATGGTGCTTGGGTTGGTGGATGGAGTGGCTGCGGGGGTGTCGACATTGTTAGAGAATTCGATGGCCATTAGTAACAGGTGGAAGGGCGTTATCTGCGGCATGGTGGGCGAGCGGATGAGAGAGAGAAAGCGGTGGGGTGTCGTTTTTTATAATCGTCTAGAATCTCCGCTGAATGTTTCAGGTTCCGCTCGGGTTCCCATGAATCTTCTTCAGCTGTGTACCCTTTCCATCGGATCAGGTACTGTCGGGACGATGGCATTCCGCGATGCTGTACGATGGCTTCTATTTCGTATTCTTCTTGTCCTTCGACAAGATCCGGGGGTGGTGTGGGGAAGTTCGGGCCGTGTACGGGGTTTTCGCGATAGGGCGATAAGAGAGAAGCGTGGAATGTGTTGTGGATTTTCCACGTTCGTGGGAGTCGGAGGCGATAGGTGACGGGAGATAGGACGTCCATGATGGTAAAGGGTCCTTCCCATTTCGCAGCGAACTTCGGATCTTGTACGGATCTCTTCAGGTTTCGCGCTTCTAACCAGACTTTGTCTCCCTTGGCAAAGGGTTTGAACATGGAACGGGTTTGTGCTGCCATAGTTTGGCAGGCTAATTCATGGGTGGTGAGGGCCTCGTCTCACATGGCGGATAAGTTACGGAGACGTTCTTCGACGGCGGGGATCTTGGTTTCGGCGATGACCGAAGGGAGGGCACGGGGTTCGTAACCCATCATGAGAAGGAACGGGGATTTACTGGTGATGGAGTGTGGGCGGTGATTGTGGGTGAATTCTGCGTGGGAAATGTGATTGGACCATGAGGAGGGGAGATTCCCGCAATAGATGCGGAGGTACGTCTCGATCTCCTGGTTGACGTGTTCAGTTTTGCCGTCGGTCTGAGGGTGGTACGCAGTGGAGAGGGAAAGGTCATAGTTGAGGAGCTGTCCTAGCTCTCTAGCGAAGGAGGAGGTGAATTGAGGGCCTCGGTCGGAGATGATTTTATCGTAAAGTCCAAAGCGTTTGTAAACTTTGTGGAAGAACATATAGGCGATGCCTTCTGCGGTGATGGTTTTCTTGGTAGGGCAAAGAATTACCCCCTTAGTAAGGCCGTGGTCCACCACGACCAATAAACTATCAAACCCCCCGGAGAGCGGGAGGTCGGTGATGAGATCACAGGAAATCTGCTGGAAGGGGCGGGAGCAGGAGGAAGGAATCGGGGTGAGCGGGGGCGAAGATGGATGAGTGTTGGCTTTGTTTTGTTGACAGACAGCACAGCCATTGATGTAGGAGCGGACGAAGGTGGCGAGGCCCGGCCACCAAAAATCGGTGGAGACGAGTTGACGGGTTTTGAGAAAGCCGGGATGGCTGGCAGAGTCATGGTCGTGGCAGCAGGCGACAATGGAACGGCGGAGAGGCTGGTCCTCGGGAACATAAACGCGGTCGCGGTAGAGAAGGATGCCATCGCGGTATTGCCAGTCCGAAAGGCGAGAGCGGGTGGCGGGAGGGATGCGTCCCTGGATTTCCTGGAGTTTGTGAAGGACGAGGTCGTCCGAAGCGGAGGCGGAGGAGATGACGCTAGAAAGGGCGGAATCGATGACGCGGACGAAGAGGGAATCAGGGAGGAGGGTGATGCCGGTGTTGTCGGTGTCGACGGCAGGGAGAAGGTCAGGGCATTGGGAGAGTGCGTCAGGTCCAGCGAGGTGGGTTCCGGGGACATGAGTGATTTTGTAGTCAAAATCGGCTAGATCAAGCATCCAACGTGCTTAGCGGCGGTTGAGGTCGTGGGGGCGGCGGAAATATGTGAGATTCTTATGGTCGGTGAAGACCGTGACGGGGAATGGGGAGCCATGGAGGTAATGGCGCCAGGCTTTAAAGCCTCGGAGAACGGCGAGGAGTTCGTGGTCGTGGATGTCGTAGTTTCGCTCAGCCGGGGCGAACGTCTGGGAGAGGTACAAACAGGGATGCCAATCCCCGTTTGAATCAGTTTGGAGAAGGATTCCTCCAGAAGCGTATTTGGAGGCATCGGTGGCAATGGCGAATGGACGGGTGACGTCGGGCATGAAGAGGATGGGTTTCTGTGTGAAGAGCGCTTTGAGGCAATCAAAGGCGGCTTGACGTATGGGGGTCCAGTCCCATGGTTGCATTTTCTTGGTGAGGTCGATGAGAGGTCGGGCTACGTCAGAATAGCCGGGGATAAATCGCCTGTAGAAGTTGGCGAAACCGAGGAATGATCGAACGTCCTTGACTTTCTTTGGGGTTGGCCATTTGGCAATTCCGTCTAGCTTGACGAGGTCCATAGCGAGTTGGCCTTCCTTGACAATCATTCCGAGGTATTCTACCTTGGGAGCAGCAAAGGTACATTTCTCCAATTTGAGATGGAGATCTAGTTCCGACATCCGTTGAAGGACGCGGCGAGTACATTCAGTGTGGGTGGCATCGTCGGGGGAGAAGATGAGGAGGTCGTCCATGTAAATGACAAGCCATCCTTCTGCGATCATGTCGCGGAAGGAATCGTTCATGAATCGCTGGAACGTGGCGGGGGAGTTGGTCATTCCAAAGAACATTACGAGGGGTTCGAAGAGTCCCTTATGCGTAAGGAACGCTCCTTTCCATTGATGTCCATCCTTGATTCTTACGTTGTTGTATCCCCAGCGGACGTCGAACTTTGTAAATACGCGGGCCCCCTTGAGCTTGTCGAGGAGGTCTGTGATGAGCGGGAGTGGGTAGGCGTCACAAACTGTGTGTTCGTTAAGATACCAATAGTCCTGGCAAGGGCGGAGTTTTCCATCCTTTTTCTTGACGAAGAAGAAGGGAGAGGCTTGGGGGGAGTTCGAGGGACGGATTTTCCCGGTGGCGAGGTTTTCTTCGAGGAAGTCCTCGGTGGCTTTCTTTTCATCGGGGGTAAGAGGGTAGAGTTTCCCAATCTTTGGGACGAAAGAGTCTTTGACATTGATCTCATGGTCATAGGGTCTGGACGGAGGAAGGGAGTCGGCGGTTTCTTTGGCAAAGACGTGAGCGAAGTCTTTGTAGGCATCTGGGAGGGTGACTTTGGGTTTTGCCTTCTCGGCTGCGGCGGCGAGTTTGGTGGCCGTGGTTATTTTTGCCACAAGTTTCGGGTGAGTCTGGTGATACCGGGATCCGGTCCGAATGATTCGTTGACACGCGTAGTGGTGTAGGGCGGACTTGACGTAATGTCCACCATCGGGGAGGTCTAGGAAGATTGAGAGGGCGTGATTTGGAACAGTTTCTACGAGGGTATGGCGAGGGGGTGGGGCTGGGGTTGTCTTTGGTAGGTGGTTGTCGTGTCGTTGGGTGTCCTTGGCAAAAGAGTGATAAAGGGCGGCGGATTCGTTGAGTTTCTCTGAGATGGAGATGGTCCGTTTGGCCCAATCGATGGTGGGGTTAGTGGTACGGAGCCAGGGTGATCCGAGGATAACGTTTTCGTTTCCACAGTGCATAACGTGGAAACGGACTTGTTGGGCGACGCCTTCGATGTTGACGAAGAGGGAAGAGACGAAGCGTATTGCTCCTTTGGTGTTCGCGGTTTGATCTACATTGCATACGGCAATGGGCGTCGGAAGTCGTTCGAGGGGGTGTCTGTGTTTTTGGGTGAAGCCCCAGTCAAGGCAGTTGATATCTGCTCCGCTGTCGATGAGAGTGTGGGTGTCGACGGTTTTCAAGGTGTGCGAAGGGTCTATGAGCTGGAGGGGAATGCACATAGATTTCTTGGTCCGTGATACAAGTACAGGTGCACACGTAAGGGAGGAAGGGGCTAACGTCGAGGCAGTCTTCCTTTCTAAAAATCCACCACTACTCGAGCTACGTCTTCTTCATCGTCATCGTTGTCTTCTTCGATTTTAGCAAGTGGGGGAATTTCAACGTCTTCTTCTTCAACTTTCTGAACCGATTTCTTCGGCTTCGGGGTTCCGGGGCATTGGGACGACATATGTCCCTTTTGCCTACAGTGGAAGCATCGTCCTTCTCTGATGCACTTCTTTCGTTCTTCTGGGGTGAGCTTGGCGAGGCGGACAGCGTCTACATCCATGGCGTTGGGGTCTTTGGTTGGGGTTGGGGTGGAGTACTGATGGTACGTGGTGCGGGTGGGGGCTTTGTGGCGCGCAGAGATTTCTCTGGTGCGATCCATGTGGGTT
>JBBPTX010000836.1:0-15486 GCA_038094595.1 Pulveroboletus aff. annulatus | reverse complement strand
TGTGCTCAGAACATTTTATGATGTGATATCTATGCTATAATATCATGTTTTATCAGGATTATAGGATATTTATTCAATAATCATTTAGGAACAGGAGTGCTGGTGATGGGGGTGTCAAGATCATGATATATATATGTTATGTGTGATCATATACACCCATCCTATGCTTTTAAATATCACCATATGTATTGTGGAAGCTACAAATGTGTATGTTTTCAAAGTCTCTTTAGTTTCAATACATTTCCCACGCTTCTGATATATTTAATTCACTCCTCACAGCTTCAACTCTTTATATATGACCCTGGAACTGTGTAAGAAAATGGAATGCATGATATACTAATGGTATACATAGCTGTCCTGACAATATATGTTATATGTTATTTTATATACCCCTATTGTCTGAAAAGTGGAAAAAAGCGCACAAAGAAAGACAGAGGGGCTCTGATTGGTGCATGATATGATATAATACAAGGTAATGTGTGTTATAAGTGTGCAGATACCAAAATTATCTAGCAGATTTACCATTATGGCTGCTTAGAGCAAAAATAGGGGTATTAGATGAATGTGCTATAACATTTCTAGCTTACTCCGTGGCTCCTTGTCCTTCATGTATGTCATACATGTATATGAGTGGTATATGGGCACATGGTTAGCAAGCCTGTATACATAACATGTCAAAAATGCGGATGTGTTTTTGTTTTTTCACCCTATTTCAGTTTATGCCCTTTAGAGCATTTCAAAGCATGATTTAAATGGCCACAGCACTTGTAAAGGACATTCATAGCATATTCCCACTCTTATATAGTATATACAGCTAGGGTAAACAGCTAGAACAAAGGAAAAAGCCATCAGAACATTGAGCTCCCAATTTGGATATGTTTTAGAAGTAGTGGCTGCTTTTGGATATGATGTCACCGCTTTCTAGATAATTACATAATGCCAAAAGCGTATTATGTAAAAGGTATTGGGTGACTTTCCATAGGCAAAAATATCCCAGAATAGAATAAACCAGAGCTTGAAATTGCAGATATTCTAATAATCTATGTGTCCATACATTCCACAGCTTCAGGAATAAAATATTCTGTAATCTAACTATACTGTATCACAACACATATGGACTCTATCAATGGTTATGCTGCAACCAATGAAGATGATGAAGAAATAGCAGATGAAGACCACAAGAACATACTTAGGGTTGCTACAACTATCATTGCAGGAGTCAAAATTGCATGGCAATCCCACATTGAAGCACAACATCACAGGTGCTTGTATCTTTGTTGCTCTCAGCTTCTCCCTGATCCTTGTGGTTATACTCCTTGTTGAGCAGGATATGCAGGAGGAAGCCCAACTCACCTGCTGGTAGATGGATGGTGGTCTGGGGACAAGAGGTAAACTTGTTGTTATTATCTGAGGCAGACTTGGTTCCCTATATATACTACAGGGGCTAGTAGCTACTGTATAGTACTTATGTGATGTAAGTCTCATGTTGCATCTACAAGTCTTTTGCAGGCAACCACTTGAATGCTAGGCGTCAAGAGGAGTTTTCTTAGGATGCTACTTGTTACGATTCGCTCGCAGGACGAACACTTTTTCTCTTCTTTCTATATCGGACTAATACTTTCCATTTCTCACACTTAACCTCATTCCTTCCATGTCGTTCTACGACATTCTATACATCTCATAAGCGTGCTTATCCTCCACTGCACAGGTACTCCTTGTCTTCCGCTCTTCTCACGCTGTATGCGCCGGCCCTTAACGTTTCTTCTCATGCGTAGTTTCGCTATTGGCTTCTGCTCTTCTAACGCCGTTTCCTACGCCGGCCCTTAATCATTGTGACACGTAACTGTCACGTTTCGCATTTCACTATATAAACCCTTCAACAGGGCCTCCTTACGATTCCCTAGCTTAGTTCTACCTATGGCTTGTCGCCTAGTTAGCACTAGCAATCCACTTGCCTTTACTCCTACGTCTTCGTTCTACTATTAAGTGAACGCTTCACACTCGGTCCTACCACCCTCGTGTGTCTTTACCTTCGAACCTTTGACCCGTTAGTCAAGCTAGGCAACGGTTATCTCCAGACCCGTCAACACTCTTTGACGGTACCCTCGACCCAGCATCCCCACGGCTGGTCCTACGTCATCGTCGATACGAACGACTAAACTCCTCGACCCTGCTAGGTGTTAGTAGGTCTACGCGCAACCATACCCATGGCCACGCGTAACAAAAGAACTAAGCTCCCTCCTTGTTCGGGTACTACCACGTACGCCGCCCACCATAGCTTCTCATCAAAACACTCGAACAACTGATCTGCGTTGGAACCCTTGAGAACCCCCGCGTACCTCGCACTCCGACTCCTCTGACACCCCTGACGATCCCAACCAAGCATATTGGGATGAAGACCACGACGAGCCTTTGTTAGACTCAGATGAAGAACTCGCTACTCAAGACCTTTCTCATAGTTTTGCTGCTTCTGTGCAGATACCTCGTCCTCAGACTCCCCCATCCCCAACGCCCAGACGCCAAACCGGCCACATCTTCCCTCCGATCCCTTGTCCTCCTTCGCCTACCATGGCTACCAAACCCCTCGAACTCCGCATCGGAACCCCAGAGAAATATGACGGCGACTATAAAACAGCCAAACAATGGTTTGACTCCGTCGCCTTCTACCTAAACGTCAACGCAGACGTATACAACTCTGATCCCAAACGCATCGCTTTTGCGCTTTCATACATGACCCGTGGACCAGCACTTACCTGGGCCAACACCTTCAGATCCTCGAAAATCGCAGCCGATGGCTCGATTAACATGGGCTCCTGGTCTGACTTCCGCGACACCTTCGTCTTGGCGTTCAAACACTATGACACCACTGGCAACGCAATTGCCTGGCTCACCACCACTTGCATGACCACTACTAAGAACAGCGGATATTCCCCCTCACTCACTGAGTACAACGCTCAGTTCCAGAACCACTACGCCATCACCGGTATCACCGACGACAATGTCCTTATCGGCTATTACTCAGCCGCCATCCCCGACGCTCTCATGCGCCGTATCCTAGCCATGGAAACGGTTCCCACCACCATCAATGCCTGGCTAAAGAAAGCCGTCACCTTCCAGACTCACATAGAGCGTGCTTGAGAAATCGCCGCCCGCCACAAAACCCCCATGTGCCACACGTATCACCAGTACACCGCCCCTACCCCCACCACAGACCCCAACGCCATGGACGTTGATGCCGTCCGCATCCAACAACTCACCCCCGCTGAATGAGAACAATGTCGAAAGGAAGGCAGGTGCTTCCACTGCCGTCAGAAAGGACATTGGGCTACCAACTGCCCCACGTTTACTTCAAGTTCTCCTAGGCCGAAGAAAGTTGTTCGGAAGGTTGTAGAAGTAGAAGTTGAGGACGAAGAAGAAGTCCCTTGGCTACAAGAGATAGACGACGAAGATGACGATGAAGAAACCAAAGTGTCTCGCGTCACCCTCACCTCCCAGGATTTTTAAAACGGGACGCTGCCTCGACGTCAGTAGTCCCTAATACGTGTGCGCCTGTACTTGTATCCACGTCAAAGAAATCAATGCGTATCCCTCTACAACTCATTGATCCCTCGCACACCATGAAAACCGTCGACACCCGCGCCCTCATTGACAGCAGCGCAGACATCAACTGCCTTGATTGGGACTTCGCCCGGAAAAACAAACTCCCTCTAGACAAACTACCGACACCCATCCCTGTCAATAACATCGACCAAACCCCTAACGCCAAAGGGGCCATATGCTACACCGCCTCCCTCTTTACAAACATCGATGGGATCGCCCAACACGTGCGCTTCCATGTCATGCATTGTGTTACAGCTATATATTTTTCACACTTTACTTTGCGCATATGGACGCCTCCTTTATCTTATCAAGGGTAAACCCGACAGTGGACACTGTGCTAGACACAGGGGATCTAACGGGCCCTTCCAGATCAGTGGGCTTCACCTTCACCTCTTCACATTTCGCCCCACTGATCACGGCACGTATTTAATACATCGTGATCATCACAGACCTCACATCAGTCACCCCCATCACTGTGATGTGATCCCTTATCTTTAATTACCATTGACATCTTCCATTCTCCCACCCGCAGCAGATCAACGGCTGGTAACCTCGTGTATGTATTAATCTCCGTTACAGGCCGACTCCTCATGTCGATCATGTTGGGCCTAGGGGATGGACTTATGTAGATACATATCTAGATTGATACACAACATGTATCTACAAGTAGAATAATATATAAAGCGAGACTAGACGGGGCTCAGTCTCCAGTCTAGTTCTCTTGTTCCATTGCCTACAAAGCATCCCTCATAAGATAGTCTCCCCACTCGACGTTTAGGATAGTGATTGCCTGCAAGGAATTGTAGTCGCAACACATTGCGGGTCCGAGAACGTGATTCTTGGGACACCCTGGTTACGACTCACGAACCCCTCTATTGATTGGACGTCACGGACAATCAACATCCCAGAATCGGTAGACGAATCCGCATCCCTCTACCACATCCATGTCACCGACCTCAAGCAACACAATGATGCTCAACCCCGAGCACCCTCTTCCAAACCACCTCGTCATGTCCTGGTCGAAACCGTTCCTGACCATACTCTCTCCACATTCCTTGATATGCCAGACGGAAATCTCTATGTTCGCCATGCCCTCCACGTCAACGCTTGCCAATGGGTCCTTAAAACTGGATCCCGATATCACCAGACTCACCCGAAGCTTGTCGCAAAGCTTACCACCGCCACCGAACTCGCAGCGGCCGCTGAAAAAGCCAAGCCAAAAGTAACACTCCCAGACGCCTATAAAGACTTCGCCCCAGTCTTCGCCAAAGAATCAGCCGATTCTCTTCCCCCCTCTAGACCCTATGATCACAAAATCAACGTCAAAGACTCGTTCACTCCGAAAATCGGCAAACTCTACCCACTTACCCCTGAGGAAAAGAAGGCCACAGAAGACTTTCTCGACGAAAATCTTGCCGCAGGAAAGATTCGCCCATCGAACTCCCCTCAAGCATCGCCCTTCTTTTTCGTCAAAAAGAAAGACGGAAAACTACGTCCCTGTCAAGACTACCGATACCTCAACGAACATACTATTTGTGACGCCTATCCACTACCCCTGATCTCCGACCTCCTCGATAAACTCAAAGGCGCTCGAATGTTCACCAAGTTCGACGTACGATGGGGTTATAACAACGTACGAATAAAAGACGGACACCAATGGAAAGGTGCCTTCCTCACTCACAAGGGACTCTTTGAACCAATGGTCATGTTCTTCGGCATGACCAATTCACCTGCGACATTCCAACGCTTCATGAACGACTTCTTTCGCGATATGATTGCGGAAGGATGGTGAAGCGACTACTCTCTTCGATATAATCTGAAGTGAGGGAGGCTGAACTAGATCTTATCTATCAAGGAGCGAGACAAGAATCTTAATCAGTCTAGGGGAAATGGATAAAGATGAATGGGAAGCGTAAGGGAGATCTCTCTGAGTTGCTCTGGATATTCGGGTGAATAGGAGAGGCGACCTTGCTGTGACTGTACGTTCACAAGTGGAGCTGGATCCGACTTGGGCAAGAGTAGGAATGATGACAAGTTGAACAACTTAGGGAAGTATCCCCAAGTGTTCTATGTATTTATACACTACTGTACAATAGGAGATGTAATGTTCTAAGTCAGCTGGGCGAAGGGTATGGTAAAGGGTATGAGGTCATAGTGGAGCAGGGCAGTGTACATGCTGGCTAGTGTGAGGCAAATATGAAAGGAATGGAAGGGTGATAGTGAAAGGATAGGTCTAGAGCAAGGGGATTAAAGTAATGCGTATGAGGTGAGGCACCTAGACCTGTGATGTCATGATGACATCATATCTTATCTAATCGGATGTAAAGGTAAGGGATAAGAGAATGGAGTGATCTTAGATAAGATCATGGTGGAAGATAAGATAAGATAGGAAAAAGTTAGTATCGCGAAATCAATTCGTAACAGGAGGTAGGCGTAGTTGCGCTGAGAAGTTGTGGGTGAGGTCGCAGGTAGCTTCCTCTTTGTCGAGGTCGAGCAGTTGCTCATCTTGGTCTTCTTCCCAGTATCCTGGAGTTGGGTCGGCATCGATGGGGTCGGAGTCCGATGAGGACCCGTGGGAGGGGGTGCAGATGGTCCATCACGTTGGGATGGATAGGTGGCCTGGGCAGGCCGGTTCATTGATGCGCTGAAGAGCATGGCAAGTTCATTCAGCACTGAACAAGCCAGTGGGGGAGAAGTGGGAGGGGTTCATGGCGGGTGAGGCCAGTGGGCACAGTATCCGAGCAACAAGGTACTACCCTCGTAAAAGAGGCATTCTCAGGTTTCAGGATCGAAGGCGGGGAGTGGTTTGCAATACCCGAGCGACGAGTTACTACCCCGTGAAGGGCGTTCGCAGGTCTCAGGATCGAATGCGGCAGGGTGAGGGGAGATCAGGAGAACGAGAGGTCCTCCAGGGTCAAGGGTTTCAGCGTGGGACGGCGCTAGAGGGTCAAGGGGTTTGGTGAGTAAGTCAAGATGGTGGTACTAAAGAGTACATCACCTTGAAATAACTTCGACTTTTTGTTACGTGTGGCCTGAGTAGGGTTGCACGTAGCCCTGCTGTATCGGCCTAAGCAGGTTTCTGAGTGTCAACTGTTGGGGATACCAATGGCAGTGTACAACCTAGAGCCGTGGGAGTCTAAGGTACACGAGGGAGAGGTGTCCCAAGCGTCGAGGTTCACTCAAGAGTCGAACTAGACTCGTAGAGGTGGGGGAACAAGAGTAACTTGGACGTGTATTCGTGAGGAGTACTACAAGTAGGCGGAAACCCATAGGGAGGTCGAAGTTAAGGGAGAAAGGCATAAGGCCAGATCGATTGGTATATATAGTGAAGAGTGATGGTGTGACTGTAATGTCACAGGGTCAAGGGTATGAGTTAAGGGCTGGCATGGGAAGCGGCAATGGAATGTGAAAGAACAAGGGAGAATGTGATAGAACCCACGCGTGGGAGTGAAACGCAATGTGCCGGTGCATGCGGCAAGAGAAGGCAAAGCACGTGTGCAATAAGGCAACACGAGGGAGATAAGTGCACAAGGGTACATAAGTGTGAGGACGTACGTATAACAGTGACCTCAGAGAGCCGAGGGACAAGGGCAAAAGGTTGGCGCGGTCAACTGAAGAAGAGCAGAAAAGTGAGTGTATGCACGCAGGGAGAGACAAGGGAAAGAGAGAAAAAGGAAAAGACGTGCCCTGCATGATGAATCGTAACAGTAATGGAGATTAATATATACATGAGGTTACCAGCCATTGATCTGCTGTGGGTGGGTAGAATGGAAGATGTCAACAGTAATTAAAGATAAGGGATCACATCACAGTGATGGGGTGACTGATGTGAGGTCTGTGATGATCACGATGTATTAAATACATGCTGTGATCTGTGGGGCGAAAAGTGAAAAGGTGAAGGTGAAGCTCACAGATCTAGAAGGGCCCGTAGATCCCCTGTGTCTAGCACAGTGTCTAGGTCAGGTTTTCCCTTGATAAGATAAAGGAAGTGTCTGTATGCGCAGAGTAAAGATGAAAAATATATAGCTGTAACACATGGCGCTTGGGTGCAATTCTCATAGCTACATAAGTAGCATTGTGTCATTATGTGAAAATGAGTTTGATAAAGCTTAAAACATACCTACCAGCATTGCAGAGGTAATTCCAATAGTCAGAAGTGTTGGGGGTGGGCCAACACCTGGTCCAAGTCCGAGTCTGAGTCTGAGTCTGAGTCAGAATCCATCTGGGTCTCTATCACCTTCTGTAGCTGAGTCTGGGCCAGTGAAATGATGTGGAGTGGTCTCAGACTGAGCCACAGTGGTGCCAGTAGCTTCCATGCCAGTGGTGATATCGGGGATACCTGGAGTCAGGCTGACTGCCATGGTGGTCCTGATAACCTGAATCTTAGAGTCAGAGTTGTCCATCAACTCTGTGTTGACAGCTCACCGGTAATGTGCTTTCCCCTTGCCCTCATCCATTGCTTGCATAGACCTGGATGCCAGCACCATGAGATGGTCATCCTGGGCACTGTCAGTAGTAGAGAATGTAGAAATGTCATCGGAATTGGAGTCATCACTGGTGTTACAGCTATATATTTTTCATCCTTTACTTTGTGCATATGGACGCTTTCCCTATCTTATCAAGGGAAAACCTGACATAGACACTGTGCTAGACACAGGGGATCTATGGGCCCTTCAAGATCTGTGGGTTTCACCTTCACCTTTTCACCTTTTGCCCCACAGATCACAATATGTATTTAATACATTGTGATCATCACAGACCTCACATCAGTCACCCCATCACTGTGATGTGATCCCTTATCTTTAATTACCGTTGACATCTTCCATTCCACCCACCCTCAGCAGATCAACGGCTGGTAACCTCATGTATATATTAATCTCCATTACAGGCCGACTCCTCATGTTGGTCATGTTGGGCCTAGGGGATGGACTTATGTAGATACATATCTAGATTGGTACACAACATGTATCTACACATAGAATAGTATATAAAGACGAGGCTGGACAGGGCTCAGTCTCCAGTCTAGTTCTCTTGTTCTCTCCCTACAAAGTCATACCTTAGATAGTTCCCTCCACTCGACGTCTAAAGATAGTGATTGCCTGCAAGATTTGTAGTTGCAACAACTGGTAGCATCGGCTTGTATAGTTGAATCATTGTCAACATCTTGAAAGGTGGGGCTGTGATTTAGGCTAGATGCCCTTTGTATAGCCATATCCCAGTCAGTGTACACAGATTTCGGGATGGAAAATTCAATTCAGGGAGCTATGGAACAATAATTACATATGGAGGGTTTGTGAAAAAAAAAGTATGTGCTGATGACAATGGAAAAGGTTGTGAACTTGTGGCCAGGTATACCTTTTACTTCATCAAGCTCCTTGCCAGTAATTGTTGGCTGAGTGAGGATGAAGTGTCATTGATGCTGTGAGTTGAGAAGAACCTAGTGAATTTCAGGAATACCGTGATGAGCATTAAGCCACTCGAATGGCTTTGGAAAAAGACGTTGCAACCACAAGTCAATGTCAACCATTGACCATGAAACATTGAATTCAACATCTTTTTCACCATCTGCACTGATGAGCAAACCAAACTGATGGTATTCTTCCAGCTCAGATTTCTCGGGTTTCTTGCTTATTTGTAGCTTCCCCATCTGATGTCTGGGTGTTCAAGTTAGCATGCATTCAAAAAGACTAGTAGACTCACTAAATCAAGTCCATGTGGGATCATCACCAGCAAGCCAATTTTGATCGGCCTCTCCTGATTTTGGGCACGAGAGCCACTTGAGTCAACACTTCTACCCTAGATAGTTGTTGGTATATCAGTGATATTCATACACCTATGAAGTTTCACAGTATGTACCCTTGGGAGTGTGGAAGATGTCCCAGTCATAAGCTTGTGAGACCCAGAGAACGTCACATTGGTCACAGCAGATGTCATTCAGCCAAGTTGTGGATGGAGTCACATACTGTATTTGTCAACGATGGCCCAGACTGTATTGTTGGACATTGATGGCAGTACAGAGGTAGTCAATTGCATTGTTGACAGCAGTGCAGAGGTAGTCCATTGTGTGTCACTATTGGAGCAATTAGTAGAGTCAAGTGAGTGTGGAGGAATGATTGGGGGGGATCAGTAGGGAAACAATGGCAGCACTGCTTTTGGTGACAAGACAAGCAGTGGCCCTTCTCCCGTCCAATGCCAGGCATGAATTGAGTGCAGATACAGTGACTTCAAAAAGCATTACAATGTTTGACAAAATTGCAGTGTATGTAGTATATTGCAATCACCTGTGGGAATTTCGCTTAGGTTATGTGAGACGAAATAAAAGACATACTCTTGGCTACCAAAGCGGTCCCTGGGTCATGTGATTTGGCTCAGAGGCTGGTGAGATATGGCCATTTCAAAACAGAAATATCATTGTAACACTTTTTGGACTTTTGATATAAGATATGGAATTATGGTTATATAAGGGTTTATTTGCTATTGTTTGGTGCCACAAACAAATATATACATATCAATGATATATCTAAGTTGAAACACACTCCCACACCTCTTTATTCTTTACCACCATTATCATATGATCTTTTACTACTACTCAAAAGCATACTATCCTTTCTTAGCTTGATACTGGTCATTCCCTTTGCTCTATTGCCTCTACCACTGGTATCAGCACTGCCACCATATCCAAACTTCATTCCAAGGAGTATCTTGATCTTAAAAAGTCTATTGGTGGTTGTTCAGTCAAGCTTTCTTCTGCCAACATTTACCATGCAGTCCATCTCATCTTAACTTACAAGGCAGAGAATGCTGTTTAGGCAACCAAGACTCTCTCCAACATCATCAACCAGCCTCTCCACCCTAATACCATCTGCCACCACTTGAAAAAGTCTGGCATGAAGATTGTTGTCAAGTCCAAATTCCCTTTACTTTTTTTCAAACATTGTAAGGCTTACTTGAACTTTGCTATTGCTCATAAAAATTGGACTGTGGAGGATTGGAAAAGGATTATATGGTCTAATAAGATCAAAATCAATCACCTGGGATTAGATGGACATAAGTGGATGTGGAAAAAACCAGGTGAGGGGTTTAATAATAGGGATGCTATTAAGTTTGATAAATGTTTAGTAATGATATGGAGATGTATAACTTGGCAGAGAGTTGGATATGCTGGCAAGATTGATGGTAGGATAAATGATGATCTTTATCTTCAAATTTTGAAGGATAAACTGCTGAATACTCTGCAGTATTATGGTCTTAATCCTTCTAGCACCATCTTTTAGCAGAACAATGACCCTAAGCATATCTGTAAAAAGGTAAAGGAGTGGCTAGAGGAGTATGATTTTGAGACTATGGTGTGGTCTGCATAGTCTCCTGACTTGAACCCCATTGAACATCTCTGGGGTTACCTCAAGAGAAGGCTAGCAGAGTATAAAAATCCTCTGAATAGGACTTTGGAGTTGTGGAAGAGAATCCAGGAGGTGTGGAAGGAGATACCAGCAGAGGAGTGTCAGAAGTTGATTGAAAGTATGCCTAGGAGGGTTGAGGCAGTGATAAAGGCAAAATGAGGCTATACCAAGTACTAATATATCAGAAATACTTCATTCATATCAAAAGTTCAAAAAGTGTTACAATGATATTGCTGTTTTGAAATGGCCATATCTCACCAGCCTCTGAGCCAAATCACATGACCCAGGGACCGCTTTGGTAGCCAAGAGTATGACCTTTATTTCGTCTTACATAATCTAAGCGAAATTCCCACAGATGATTGCAATGTACTACACACACTGCAATTTAGTCAAACATTGTAACACTTTTTGAAGTCACTGTATATGAAGTTTGCAATGGTTGATCTGTCAACTCAGATGGCATTGGAAAGGAGTGGAAAGGGTTGGGATGTTGCCACAAAGAACAATGTTGCTGGCCAAAGGTCTATATATATTGAGCTACAATTCACCACTTTCAATCATGTGTATATGCATTATTATGTCCAGACCTTGTGCCCACAACACACTGCATGGCCACCACACTTCAAACAGGAGCTCCACAGCATAATTGTGCCTGCCATGCCTAATGGTAATTAGTTCAACTTCAGAGTATGAATCACCTGTCCACTCTTCCTCGACAACTCCATAATCCAAGGGGATAACCCCTTGTTGTTGAGTTTCTTGGAGGGCAGCCCTGAACACATCATAAGCTTGAATGGCATGAAAAGGGATGGTCATCAATGGCACATTGATGGTAGCATGCCTAACATGCCTGCTCTACTCAACAGCGATCTCCAAGTCTGAGTCAGGTTCTGGGTTGGCACTGTTGTCCGATTCGCTCAAGTCTGATCCGGCATTCAAGTCAGGGTCTGGACTCTCTGGCAGCACATAAACACCATGCTGAACTTCGGATAAAAATCGCATATCCTATGAGTAGTAATATTTGGTCAGCATTAAAAATTTGTATGATGGATGTGACTTACCAATGGTAACTGATTACGACCTTGTTTAGAGATTGGATGGTGGTTCCAATCACATTGAAACTGCCAACAATCTTCATTAAGATCTGCAAGAAAGAGATAATGTATCAGCCACAAATGGCTTGCATCACTCAGGTCAAGCATGTGGATGTTCTCGAGATGAATGAAGAAGGCTCTTCAGTGGCACATGAAGTGGATGCCAACATCCACCCAAAGCTGCTCAATGCGAGAGTTCTGAGTTGATTGTTACGCGTGGCCTTTGGTAAGGTCGCGCGTAGACCTACGAATGCCTAGGGACGAGAGGCGAGGGGACTTTAAACTGCGGTTGAGAATATCCGCAGGGAAAGGGGTCGACCGTGAGGTTGTCGATCTATGTCTACGAAGCGTAGTGCTAAGTAGTCGAGGTTATCTGCGCTATATAAGCAACAGAGTCAAGGGTTCGATGTAAGACACACGCGGACGCGGAGAACGTCGGAGTTGCGAAGCGTTCACTCAAGTGTAGAACGAAGACACGAGATAAATTGCTAGAGCTAACTAGGCGGTAGCCGTAGGTAGAACTAGGTTAAGAAAAAGAAGTGGAACGCCCTGTTGAAGGGTTTATATAGTGAAGAAAAGTTGTGACGGTAACGCGTCACATGGTTAAGGGCCGGCGTGATAAACGGCGTGAGAAGAGCGGAAACCTATAGCGAAACCACGCATGTGAAAGAGTCATAAGGGCCGGCGCATACGGCGTGAGAAGATCAGAAGACGAACGAGTACCTGCGCAGTGAAGGATAAGCACGCTTACAAGAAGAATTGAACGTAGTAGAACTACGTGGAAGGTGTCGGAGTAAGCGTGAGAAAAGAGACAAGTGTCAGTTCGTAATGTTAAGTAAAGAAAACGAATAGACCCTGCAGTGAATCGTAACATTGATCATCCCCACAAAAAAGAGGACTGATTAGAACCACAGTGTTGTATCATCCAAACAGCAACATCTATATTCTCGCCACTTCAATCTCTGTGAACGCACAAAGGGACTCCATACACGTTGGTAGCACCAAGGAAAAGATCAAGTACAGTCGCTGCACAGTTGTTCATGTTGGCCTATAGGCCAACCATCTATTGAATGTAATACATGCATGATCCAAGTAAAAAAAAAACTATGTGAGATATACCATATGACAATATCTGTCAATCATACCATGAATTACAACACCCCATCAAATCAGTTTGTGGTGGCCATCAATATGCCACACGTAGTTAGATCAGGGAGACTTGTACACCCATTGTTGGATCATGCCTTGATAGTGAATGAGTTGGCCAAGTGGATTGACACACTGCATAGATGATTGAATGTGCTCACGTTGTACATGTATTCCATGTGACTTTAAAAAGGCAGAAACAAAACAGAGACCAGCATTTGGGCAGTCCCTGTTATGTGTGGCCTTGGGTAAGGTTATGTGCAGACCTACTATGCCTAGTAGGGTCAAGGGGTTCAGTCGTTCGTGTATACGATGACGTAAGACCAGCCGTAGGGATGCTGGGTTGTGAATACCATCAAGGGTGTTGACCAGTCGAGAGTAACCACTGCCTAGCTTGGCTAGCAGGTCGTAGGGTTGAAGTTAAGGACACACAAAGGCGGGCGAACCATAGTGTGAAGTGCTCACTTAATGGTAGAGCGAAGACACAAGGAGCAAAGGTAAATGGATTGCTAGTACTAACTAGGCGACAAGCCGTAGGTAGAACTAAGCTGAGGAGAAGAGACAAAAGGCCCTGTTGAAGGGTTTATATAGAGGAAGACAAGCGTGACAGTTATGTGTCACAATTGGTTAAGGGCCGGCGTGGGAAGTGGTGTTAGAAATAGAAAGAACAATAGAGAAACCATGTGTGAGAGAGAAATGTTAAGGGCCAGTGCAGATAGTGAGAGAAGATCAGAAAGAAAGAATATCTGCGCAGTGAAGGGTAAACACGCTTACGAGATATATGGAGCGTCGTAGAACAACGTGGAAGGATACGAGTTAAGCGTGAGAAATGGAAAGATTAGTCCAATAATGAAAGAAAAGAAAAAGCATTTGTTCTGCAAGCAAATCGTAACATTACCCCCTTTGTAATCCAAAGCTATGGTGAGGATTCCTTACAAGTCCCTGAAAGCGGGTCCTGGGGAGCCAGTGACATTGGCATAACCAACATCATCTAATTCATCTCCATCCTCATAAGGAGAGGGGGCACAAGGGGAGGATGGCGCTGGATGGTAGGAATTCTAAGAGGAGGAGGATGACTGACGAGAGGTATGGTGGGGTGTGGCTCAATGGACAATTTGTCTGTTGCAGAACATGGCTTGGGGTCAGTGGGGTGTGGACATAGATGAGGATGGGGCATGGGGAGAGGTGAGGTAAGAGGCGAGGGGGTGAGAAGTTCTTGGACAACGAGCGAGGGAGTGACCTGGTGCCTGTCGGAGACATCCTGTGTGTTACAGCTATATATTTTTCATCCTTTTATGCGCACACAGACGCTTCCTTTATCTTATCAAGGGAAAACCCGACCTAGACACTGTTACGCATGGCCGTGGGTATGGTCGCGCGTAGACCTACTAATGCCTAGTAGGGTTGAAGGTTTAGTCGTTCGTGTTGACGACGACGTGGGACCAGCCGTGGGGATGCTGGGTCAAGAGGACCGTCAAGGGTGTTTTGACGGATCTGAGGATAACCGCTGCCTAGCTTGACAGACGGGTCAAAGGTTCGAGGGTTAGGACACACGAAGGCTGTCTGGCCGTAGTGTGAAGCGTTCACTTAATGGTAGAACAAGGACTCAAGGAGTAAAGGTGATGGTTTGCTAGTGCTAATCTAGGCGACAAGCCGTAGGTAGAACTAAGCTAAGGAGAAAAGACGAGTGACCCTGTTGAAGGGTTTATATAGTGAAGTAGAAATGTGACAGTTATGTGTCACGCTAGTTAAGGGGTGGTGCGGGAAGCGGCGTTAGAAAAGGAAGACCAATGGTGAAATTACGCATGAGAAGAGAGAAACTAAGGGCTGGCGCATACGGCGTGAGAAGAGCAGAAGATGAAGAGTACCTGCGCAGTGAAGGAGTAAGCATGCTTACGAGGTGGATGGAATATCGTAGAATGACATGGAAGGAACGAGGTAAAGCGTGAGAAAAGGAAGAGTGTCAGTCGACTATTGTAAGAAAAGAAAAAGTGTTCGTCCTGCATGTGAATCGTAACAGACACTGTGCTAGACACAGGGGATCTACGGGCCCTTCTAGATCAATGGGCTTCACTTTCACTCCTTCACATTCGCCCCATTGATCATAGCACGTATTTATTACTTCGTGATCATCACAGACCTCACATCAGTCACCCCATCACTGTGATGTGATCCCTTATCTTTAATTACTGTTGACATCTTCCATTCTACCCACCCGCAGCAGATCAACGGCTGGATACCTCATG
>JBBPTX010000835.1:0-15506 GCA_038094595.1 Pulveroboletus aff. annulatus | reverse complement strand
TGATGATCATGATGTATTAAATATGTGTTGTAATCAGTGGGGTGAAGGGTGAAGAGCTGAAAGTGAAGCCCACTGATCTTGAAGGGCCTGTAGATCCCCTGTGTCTAGGTCAGGTTTTCCCTTGATAAGATAAAGAAGGCATCTGTATGCGCGAAATAAAGAGTGAAAAATATATAGCTGTAACACTACCCTCCATCTAAGAATCAACTTCCAGGTGATCAAAAGGGTGTGTCGATGGAAGAGTGAGATCTTTGTGTTTGTAAAAGCATTGTATAAATGCCAAATGAGACATCTGCAACCTTCGAGGTGCAGAAGGATGCTCTCTGTGGAAATCGCTGATGGCATCAAGTGCACCCAGTAGAAGATGGTCTTCCGGTTCCCAAGTTTGATCTGTCTCATCGTAGCCTAGCCAATGGACCAAGTATTCAAGGCGACGACCTTTGAATCTACTAGTGATGATTCTTTCTACTTCATATAAGTTATCTTGGTCCTCGGTTTTCTGTATAGGGCCGGGAGCAATGATAGATTGTCCCTAAAGCCTTTCTTTATAAGGCTAGATCCGTGATACATTAACAGTTGGGTGAATTCACATAGAGGATGGCAAGTGAAGAGTTACTGCATTATCCCCAACTAGTGTGATGATGTCATATGGCCCTAGCCATTGCTCTGTTAACTTGTGACTTGCACACAGCAACTTTAAGTTATCTGTGGATAACTGTTACAGCTATATATTTTTCATCTTTTACCCATCTTTTACCTTGTGCATATGGACACTTCCTTTATCTTATCAAGGGAAAACCTGACCTAGACACTGTGCCAGACATAGGGGATCTACGGGCCCTTCCAGATCAGTGGGCTTCACCTCTAGCTCTTCACTTTCGCCCCACTGATCACAGCACGTATTTATTCATCGTGATCATCACAGACCTCACATCAGTCACCCCATTACTATGATGTGATCCCTTATCTTTAATTACCGTTGACATCTTCCCATTCTACCCACCCACAGCAGATCAACGGCTGATAACCTCATGTACTTATTAATCTCCATTACAGGCCAACTCCTCATGTCGATCATGTTGGGCCTAGGGGATGGACTTATGTAGATATGTATCTAGATTGATACACAACATATATCTACACGTAGAATAGTATATGAAGCGAGACTGGACGGAGCTCAGTCTCCAGTCTAGTTCTCTTGCCTCCTACCTACAAAGCATTCCTCAGAAAGTACCTTTCCTTGACGTCTATAAGATAGTGATTGCCTGCAGACCTTGTAGTCGCAACAATAACCACACTTTGTCTCCAACGTTATAGGGAGAAGCCTCCTTTCTATGCTAGTCAGCTTGCGCTTTCATGTGCAGCTGAGCTTGTTCTAGATTTAATTTAGTCTGCTCCATCACATCATGTAGGGTAGATAGGAATTCATTGGCAGCTGGTGCCTTGGAAGATGATGCAATGGGTTCTACTCCCATGTGCAGAGTGTAAGAACGAGTGACTTCGAATAGAGACTTCTTTGTTGAGGCTTACCTTTTAGAGTTATAACTGAATTGTGCAATGGGTAACCATTGTGCCCATTCGTCTTGGTGCTCTGCGCAGAATATTCTTAGATACTGCTACACATCCCTGATCATTCTTTCTGTTTGACCATCTGTCTGTGGATGATGTGCAGTAGATAGATGTTGCTTTATGTTAAGCTTTTTGCATAGCCCTGCCATGACTTGCGAAGTGAACTGTGGCCCTCGATTGGACACAATAGATAGGGGAATTCCATGGTGCTTGAAGATATGATGGAGGTAGAGACTTGCTGTCTCAATGGCAGACGTCGTCTTGCGACAGAGAATAAGCACCACTTCCATCGAGAAGCAATCTACAGCTACTAGAATGCTGTCTGATTCATTGCTTTCTGGCAGGTTAGTGATAAAATCAACAGATATGTCCTGCCAGGGCCTGCTAGGGACTTCTAAGGGTTGTAATAGATCAGAGCTAGGCTGGTTGGAGGGTTTCATTTGTGCGCATTGATTGCAATGAGATACATAGTCTTTGATTTGAGTTGTGATGCCAGGCCACTAATAGTGATGCAAGATTAGATCAATAGTCTTTTCATTTCCAGAATGACCTGCTATAGGCAAGTCATGACATAATTTAAGGGTCTTGATTCTTAGATCTTCATTATCTCCATTTTTGGCCAGAATATATAACCAGTTTCCTTCTTGGTAAAGAAGCCCATTAGCTTCTTCACACACTTTGTGTTCTTTACATAACTTCTGTATTTCTATCTCTGTCAAGAGACACATTTGGTTAAATATGTTTTGATGTAGCTATGCCTCTTCATCGTAGATTGCAACTTTGGATGATGTTGTCCTTATCTGCTCTGGGGATATCATAGTTATGCCTTTGTTGTCATCTTTTCTTCCTTGTGCATGATCTTCCCTTCTAGAGAGAGCATCCATCTTTGCATTGGATGACCCTGGTTTGTACAGAAAGGTATAATTAAATCTGGATAAGTATTGCGCCCATCTAGCTTGTCTCCTAGATAGATCTTGCACTTTCATGAAGTATTGAAGATTTGCATGATCATTCCACACTTCAAATGGGTGTTCTGTCCCTTCTAGATAATGATGCCATTGTTCTAATGCTCTGATGATGCTTAGCATCTCTTTATCTGTGATAGGGTAGTTTCTTTCTTCTGGTGTCATTCAGTATGAGCTGAATGCCACTGGATGCCATTTGTCTTCTTTTAATATAGATAATACTGCTCCTGTTGCATAATCAGAAGTGTCTGTTTCTAATCAGAATTGACAATGAATGTCTGGATAGGTGAGGATAGGAGCCATAGTGAATCACTCTTTTAACTTGTCAAAAGCATCCTGTTGTTGGGAGTCCTGTTTCCAAGAGAAGTCTTTCTTTAGGAGGTTGTTTAGAGGTCTAGCAATTTGTGCATATCCTTCTATGAAACAACGATAATTATTGACAAGACCGAGAAAGCTTCACACTCCTTTCACATTGGTGGGTGCTGGTCAATCTAAGATGGTGTCGACCTTTTTGTGATCCATCTTGATTCCATCTTGTCCTACAACCATCCCTAAATAGTCAACTTCCTTCTTGAAGAAGTGACACTTTTCCAGTTTGGTGAAGAGATCGTTATCTTCTAGACGCTTTAATACTTTCTTAACGATTTCTGCATGCTCTTGTTCATTGTCTGTTTTGGTGAATATCATGACGTCGTCAATGTAGACTACCACAATGTCTTTCATGTCTGTAAATAGTTTATTCATCATGGTTTGGAATGTGGCTAGGGAGTTGCACAACCCAAAGAACATAACCAGAGGTTCAAAAGTCCCTTTATGTGTGACGAAGGCTGCTTTCCATTCATTGTTATGCGTGGCCGTGGGTATGGTCGTGCGTAGACCTACTTAATGCCTAGTAGGGTTAAGGTTTCAGTCGTTCGTATTGACGACGACGTAGGGCCAGCTGTAGGGATGCTGGGTCAAGGGTACTGTCAAGGATGTTGATGGGTCGAAGGGTAAACCGCTGTCTAGCTTGACAAGCAGGTCAAGGATTCAAAGGTAAAGACACACGAGGGCGGTGGGGCCAAGTGCGAAGCGTTCACTTAATAGTAGAACAAAGACTGAGAAGTAAAGATGATAGATTGTGTTACGATTCGTTGCAGGGTCTATTCTTTTTCTTTACTTAGCATTACAAACTGACACTCGTTCCGTTTCACATGCTTACTTCGTCACCTTCCATGTCGTTCTACGACGTTCCACTTATCTCGTAAGCGTGTTTATCCACCACTGCGCAGGTACCCGTTTATCTTCTGCTCTTCTCTCGCCGTATGCGCCGGCCCTTATGTTTCTTCACATGCGTGGTTTTGCTATTGGCTTCTGTCTTTCTCACGCCGTTCCCACGCCAGCCCTTAACTATGTGACGCGTTACCATCACACCTTTTCTCTTCACTATATAAACCCTTCAACAGGGCGCTTCGCCTCTCTTCCTTAACCTAGTTATACCTACGGCTCGCGCCTAGTTAGCTCTAGCAATCTACCCTTGTGTCCTCATTCTACACTTGAGTGAACGCTTCACACTTCAACGTTTAACGCGTTTGTATGTCTTCCCCTCGAACCCTGGACTTTATCGCCTGTGTGGCATAAGTCATCCCTTGACTACCTTAACCAACGTTAGGTAGACCTCGATCGGCAGCCCCACGGCCGACTCTTGTGCGGATATTCTCAACCGCATACCTCTGTTCCCTCTGACCCTAGGCCTAGTAGATCTACGCGCGACCATACCCAAGGGCCACGCGTAACAGATTGCTAGTGCTAACTAGGCGACGAGCCGTAGGTAGAACTAAGCTAAGGAGAAAGGAGACGTCCCTGTTGGAGGGTTTATATAGTGAAGTAAAAAGTGTGACAGTTACATGTCACAGTCGTTAAGGGCTGGCATGGGAAGTGGCATTAGAAATAGACAGCTAATGGCAAAACCACGCATGAGAAAGAAACGTCAAGGGCTGGCGCATACGGCATAAGAAGATCAGAAGATAAAGGGTACCTGTGCGGTGGGGGAATAAGCACGCTTACGAGATGAGTGGAATGTCGTAGAAGGACATGGAAGGAATGGGTTTTAAGCGTGAGAAGCGGAAAGTATTAGTCCGATATTGATAAAAGAGAAAAAGCGTTCGTCCTGCGAGCGAATCGTAACATTACCCCCTTAGTAACCCGAAGCTACGGCGAGGATTCCTTACAAGTCCCTAAAGGCGGGTCCCGGGGAGCCAGTGATGTTGGCATAGCCGACATCGTCTAATTCATCTCCATCCTCATAAGGAGAAGGGGCGCGAGGAGAGGATGGCGCGGAGTGGTAAGACTGTTGAGAGGAGGAGGAGGACTGATGAGATGTATGACGAGGGGTGGCCCGATGGACAATTTGTCCATTGCAGAATGCGGCTTGGGGGCGGTGAGGAGTAGACGTAGGCGAGGATTGAGCACGGGAAGAGGATAGGCAAGAGGCAAGAGGGTGAGAGGATCCCGGGCAATGGGCGAGAGAATGACCAGGTGCTTGTCGTTGGCAACCTGTACAGACGTATTGTCGACAGGCTAGTTGGGTATGCCCAAGACAGTGGCACTGGAAGCACTGTTGGTTGAAGCGAGGATGGCCGGGGTATACATGATCTCTGCCGTTTCAACCTGTCCACCAGTCGTTAAGTGTTTGCCTATGAATAGACAATCCATCTCGCAAGACTTCGTTGCCAAGTCCTCGACCTGCGGCGGCAAGATCTCGGAAGTGGTTATCGACGTCGAGGAGGAAGGAGTCATAGCCCATTTGAAAGGCGTGTGAGTACGACTGGTAACGTGCATGGTAGATAAAATCCTGCATGGTCCTGCCAAGCGTGGTGTGAGGAAAAACCAGGCCAGAGCCAGAGACAAAGGCAGCGATGTGGTTTAACTGCATTGTGGATTCGAACCAGGTAAAGATGGGCGAACCATCAGAAGAATAAACGCTAATAGGGACCCGGAGGCAGTCATCAGACATGAGAGAATGAAAGCGAACATAATGATCATCGGTAAACCGTTCCTCCCGGATCCTGCCGGTGTGGCGGTGACTGGAGACATCTAACGGGACTTGGGAGTCCCATCCCGAATGGGCGACAAGAGAGTCTAAGCTAGGTGCGTGGACAAGCTGAGGGCAATGGACACCTAGGAACGAGGGAGGTCTGGGAGAAGGTTAACGATGGGGCAGAGGAGTAAACAATGGCAAGGACTAGATCCTGCCTGAGACTGGGGAGACGTGGGATTGGGGAATATCGCTAACAAGAGTGGCGAAGTTGACAGGCTGTGGGGCGGTGGGGCGAGTAGAAGAGACCCTCTCGGGGTCGGTAGAGGGGAGACGGATGGTGCTGGGGTTGGTGGATGGTGCGGCGGCAGGGATGTCGACATTGGTGAACTCGATGGCCATGAGGAGAAGATGGAGAGGGTTTATTTGTGACGTAGTGGGCGAGTGGATGAGAGAGAGAAAGCGCGAGGGTGTCATCTTTTATAATCTTCTAGTAACTCCGACAAATGTTTCAGGTTCTGCTCGGGTTCCCAGGAGTCTTCTTCGGTGGAATACCCTTTCCATTGGATCAGGTACTGATGGGCCAACGGCATGCCTCGATGCCATATGATTCGTTCTATTTCATACTCTTCTTGTCCTTCGACAAGATCCGGAGGCGGTGTGGGGAAGTTCGGGCCGTGTACGTCGTTTTCATGATAGGGCGATAAGAGAGAAGCATGGAACATGTTATGAATCTTCCACGTTCATGGGAGTCGGAGGTGATAGGAGATGGGAGAAATAACGTTGGAGATGACGAAGGGGCCTTCGTGTTTTGCAGTGAACTTCGGATCTTGGATGGATCTTTTAAGGTTCCTGGCCTCCAGCCAAACTCATTGTCCTTTCTTGAAAGGTACGAATTTTGACTTAGACCTGGATGCCATGACTTGTTGCGCAAGTTCATGGGATGCGAGGGCTTCATCTCACAGAGTGGTTAACTCTTTGAGGTGGGTTTTGACAGCTGGGATGTTGGTGTCAGCGATCACCGAGGGAAGGGCACAGAGTTCATATCCCATCATGAGGTAAAATGGGGATTTGCCGGTGACGGAGTGCGGGCGGTGGTTGTGGGTAAATTTGGTGTGGGAGATGTGATCGGACCAAGTAGAGGGGTGGTCCCCACAGTAGATGCAGAGATACGTTTCAACTTCTTGGTTGATGCGTTCGGTTTCACCGTCAGTTTGTGGGTGGTACGCTGTGGAGAGGGATAGATCATAGTTAAGAAGGCGGCCAAGTTCCTTGGCAAAGGCGGAGGCGAATTGCGGGCCGCAATCGGAGATGACTTTCTCATAAAGGCTGAAGCGGAGATAAACTTTGTGGAAAAAGAGCACGGCGATGCCTTCGGCGGTGATTGTCTTCTTCGTGGGGCAAAGGATTACCCCCTTAGTAAGGCCGTGGTCCACCATGACCAATAACGAGTCAAATCCCCCAGAGAGCGGGAGGTCGGTGATGAGATCACAGGAGATCTGCTGGAATGGGCGAGAACAGGTGGAAGGGATAGGGACGAGGGGGGGAACCGTGGGATGAGTGTTCGCCTTGTTGCGCTGGCACATGGCACAGCCATCAATGTAGGAGCGGACAAAAGAAGCAAGGCCCGGCCACCAGAACTTGGAGGCGACGAGTTGTCGGGTTTTAAGGTAGCCAGGGTGGCCAGTGGAGTCATGATCGTGGGAACACCGAATGACAGCACGGCAAAGGTCACGGTCAGGAGGGATGTAGACGCGTCCTTGGTACTGGAGGACGCCATCAGAGTGTTGCCAATCGGCGAGGCAAGAACGAAAAGCGGGGGGAAGCGATCCATTAATCTCCTGGAGTTTATGGAGAACGAGATCGTTGGAGGCAGAGGCGGAGGCGATGTGTTTCGAGAGGGTGGAGTCGATGAGATGAACAAAGAGGGCGTCAGGGAGGAGGGTGACACCGATATTATCGGAGTCAGCGCGAGGGAGGAGGTCCGGGCGACGAGAGAGAGCATCTGCTCTGGCGAGCTGGGCACCGGGGACGTGGGTGATTGAGTAGTCGTAATCAGCGAGGTCAAGGAGCCAGCGGGCTTGACGTCGGTTGAGGTCTTGGGGGCAGCGGAAGTACGTGAGGTTCTTGTGATCGGAGAAGACCTTGATAGGGAAGGGAGAGCCATGGAGGTATTGCCTCCAGGCTTTGAAACCACATATAACGGCCAAGAGCTCCCAGTCGTGGATATCATAGTTGCGTTCCGAAGAAGAGAACGATTGGGATAAGTAAGAACAGGGGTGCCAATCCTCATTCGCATCGGTTTGTAATAGAATACCTCCTGACACATATTTCGAAGTGTCGGTGGCCATGGCAAAAGGTTGGGAGATATTGGGCATGAATAGGACGGGCTTACTAAGGAACAACTTTTTGAGTTGCTCAAAGGCGGTTTGCTGGGCAGAGGCCCAGGTCCAAGGCATCGTTTTCTTGGTGAGGTCAATGAGTGGGCGAGCGATATTTGAGTAACCGGGGATAAAATGTCTATAAAAATTAGCAAAACCGAGGAAGGAACGGACATCTTTGACTTTCTGAGGCATGGGCCATTTAGCAATCCCATCTAGCTTGATGGGATCCATAGCGAGTTGTCCTTCCTTAACTATCATCCCGAGGTATTCGACTTCAGGGACGGCGAACTGGCATTTCTCCAGTTTGAGATGGAGGTTGAGCTCCATCATCCATTGAAGGACACGGCACGTGCATTCAGTGTGGGTGGCGTCGTCTGGAGAGAAGATGAGAAGGTCATCCATATAGATTACCAACCATCCTTCGGCGATCATGTCGCAGAAGGAGTCATTCATGAAGCGTTGGAAGGTTGCTGGGGAGTTAGTCATGCCAAAGAACATAACCATGGGTTCGAAGAGCCCTTTATGGGTGAGGAAGGCACCCTTCCATTGATGCCCGTC
This sequence comes from Pulveroboletus aff. annulatus, assembly GCA_038094595.1. Taxonomy (NCBI): domain Eukaryota; kingdom Fungi; phylum Basidiomycota; class Agaricomycetes; order Boletales; family Boletaceae; genus Pulveroboletus; species Pulveroboletus aff. annulatus. Next base: position 7,014 of record JBBPTX010000835.1, on the reverse strand, counting down.
TTTAATATGTATGTTATTATATCCCCAGCGTACATTGAACTTGGTGAATACTCGAGTGCCCTTGAGTTTGTCAAGGAGGTCGGAGATCAATGGTAATGGGTAGGCGTCACGAACGGTATGTTCATTAAGGTATCGGTAGTCTTGGCAGGGGCAGAGTTTGCCATCTTTCTTTTTGACAAAGAAGAAGGGTGATGCTTGAGGGGAATTCGAAGGGCGAATCTTGCCAGCAGCTAAATTTTCGTCGAGGAAGTCTTCGGTGGCTTTCTTCTCATCTGGAGTAAGCGGGTAGAGCTTGCCGATCTTTGGGGTAAATGAATCCTTGACGTTGATCTCGTGGTCATAAGGTCTGGAGGGGGGAAGAGAATTGGCGGATTCTTTGGTGAAGACTGGGGCGAAGTCCTTGTATGCATCGGGAAGTGTGACCTTTGGTTTAGCTTTCTCAGCGGCGGCCGCAAGTTCCGTGGCGGTGGTGAGCTTTGCGACAAGCTTCAGGTGTGTCTGGTGATATCGGGATCCCGCTTTGAGAACCCGTTGGCAAGAGTTGATGTGGAGTGCACGTCGGACATAAAGATTTCCGTCTGGCATATCAAGGAATGTGGAGAGAGTGTGGTCGGGAATAGTTTCGACCATGACATGGCGAGGTGGTCTCGCAGGGGGTGCTTGAGGTTGGACATTGTCATGTCGCTTGAGATCAGCGACGTGGACATGATAGAGAGAGGCTGACTCGTCTACCATTTCAGGGATATTGATCGTCTGCGACGACCAGTCAATGGAGGGATTCGTAAGTCGTAACCAGGGCGTTCCGAGAATCACGTTCTCGGACCCGCAGTGCATGACATGGAAGCATACATGCTGGGCAATTCCGTCGATGTTTGTAAAGAGAGAGGTGGTGTAGCGGATGGCCCCTTTGGTGTTGGGGGTTTGATTGATGTTGTTGACAGGGATGGGCGTTGGGAGTTTATCAAGGGGAAGGCGATGTTTTCAGGCAAAGTCCCAGTCAAGGCAATTGATGTCTGCGCCGCTATCGATGAGGGTGCAGGTGTCGACGGTTTTCAGAGTGTGTGAGGAATCAATGAGTTGTAGAGGAATACGCATTGATTTCTTGGACGTGGATACAAGTACAGGCACACACATAATAGGGGGAACTACTGACATCGAGGCAGCGTTCCGTTTCAAAAATCCAGTGAGGTAAAGGCAACGCGGGACACCTTTGGTTCTTCATCATAATCTTCATCGTCAATTTCTTGTAGTCGAGGGACTTCTTCTTCGTCCTCGACTTCCACTTCTACAACCTTCCGGACGATCTTCTTCGGCCTTGGAGTATTTGACGTAAATGTGGGGCAGTTGATTGCCCAGTGACCTTTCTGTCGGCAACGGAAGCATTTGCCTTCTTTGCGGCACTGCTCACGCTCTGCGGGTGTAAGTTGTTACGCGTGGCCGTGGGTATGGTCGCGCGTAGACCTACTAATGCCTAGTAGGGTCAAGGTTTCAGTCGTTCGTATCAACGACAACGTAGGGCCAGCCGTAGGGATGCTGGGTCGAGGGTACCATCAAGGATATTGACGGGTCGAAGGGTATACCGCTGTCTACCTTGACAAGCGGGTTGAGGATTCAAAGGTAAAGACACACGAGGGCAGTGGAGCCAAGTGTGAAGCGTTCACTTAATAGTAGAACAAAGACTGAGGAGTAATAGATGATGGATTGCTAGTGCTAACTAGGCGACAAGCCGTAGGTAGAACTAAGCTAAGGAGAAAAGGAGATGTCCCTGTTGAAGGGTTTATATAGTGAAGTAAAAAGCGTGACAGTTATGTGTCACAGTCGTTAAGGGCCGGTGTGGGAAGCGGTGTTAGAAATAGACAGCTAATGGCAAAACCACGCATGAGAAAGAAACGTCAAGGGCTGGTGCATACGGTGTGAGAAGATCAGAAGATAAAGGGTACCTGCGCGGTGGGGGAATAAGCACGCTTATGAGATGAGTGGAATGTCGTAGAAGGACATGGAAGGAATGGGTTTTAAGCATGAGAAGCGGAAAGTATTAGTCCGATATTGATAAAAGAGAAAAAGTGTTCGTCCTGTGAGCGAATTGTAACATTCATTACCTTCTTTGATGTGTACATTGTTGTATCTCCATCTGAGATCCAATGTGGTGAATAACTTAGCCCCTTTTAATTGATCTACGAGCTGTGAAATAAGAGGGAGGGGGTAGTTGTTTCACACTGTCTGCGAATTTAGGTAGTGGTAGTCTTGTACCATGTGTTTTCGTCCATCTTTCTTTGACATGAAGAAGACTGGTGATGTTTGAGGAGATTTAGACGGTTTAATGTATCCTTTAGATGACTGATCTTCTAGCCAGTCTGATACCTCCTTTTGTTTGTCCACACTCAGGGGTATAAGTCTTCCTTTCTTTGACTGAAAGTCCTTTTTAAGATCTATAGCATGATCTCAAGATTTTTGTGTGGGCATTCTGGTGGATGCCTTTTCTTCAAATACTTTGAGGTGCTCATGGTAGCACTCTGGTACAAGCTTGGCAGCGGACTTCTTCTGATCCATAAGAGTTTTAAGTTTTTCGTCCACTGCTTGTTCTATTCTAATATTTCGTTCTTGTTTCTTGTTTTGTTTCTTTTCTAGTGTTTTTATTTTTTCATAAACTTTATATTGAGCCTCCTGTTCCTCTTTCTCTAATAGTCTGAGATAGACGTTTTTATCTCTAAGCTCCCAACATTCTTTTCCACAACTTCTTAATTTAATTTCCCCAGTTTTCCAATTGATATCTGGGTTATGTTTCCTCAACCAGGAATAATCGATTACCATTTGATTCTTTCCCAAGCTGGTTACTTCCACTTCGACTATCTCTCGGTGTCCTTTGTAATCTAGCGGGAGTGATGCTACATGTGTAATCTTGCCTGCTTCGTTTTGCGTGCCATCTACATTATAGATGGTAAGGGGTTGTGCAAGTTGCCTGAGTGGTAGTGCATGTTGTACATATTGCAAATACATTATTCATGAAGATGCAATTTGCTCCTAAGTCCAAAAGTGCTGATACTGAAATAAAACTTTGATCAGTGTTTTTAGGTTTTACCTTTATCTTCATTTTTAGTTCATTATCAATTTTTAGCAATCTACAAAAGATTCCTTCATCTGGGATTTGATCTACAGATGAGATCAAAGGGTTAGCTTTTTTTGAAGAGGAATTAAGCACCAGTGTGATGCCCTGACTGAGCCTTTGAGAGGACTCCTCTATTGGCAAGGAAGAAGATATAATAGTGGAAGGCACTGCTTCCATATCGTAAACATGTAGATTAAAGAAACGATTATCCATTGGAAAGTGTATCTGCTTATGCTTACCTTGGCTCAGAACAGGCCCAGTTCCTGAATCTAAGCTTTCCCTTTTTCCAACTTCCTATTTTCGGTGTCTTCAACATCCCTGAAGAACACCCTTGCTTCTTCAAATGACATGCCTCTTATGACCGCTATGGGATCACGTCCTTTTCCTTTTTCGGCTTGTGTGCTGGGTGTGTAAATGTGTTCAGTGCTTTTAACGTCATCTGAAGACGTGCTTCTTACCTGCCTGCATTAGCAATCTTTCTTGTGGCCATTGGACCATCCACAAAGATCACACTTAGTGGAAGGTTTCTTGCATTGTTTGGCGAAATGGCCTGTTTCACCGCAATTGTAGCATGACTTGGCTCCCTTTTGAGCTGTGCCAATGTCCATTGCATTTGGGTCTTTTGATTTGGATCCAAACCTAAACTGTGTACATCCTCTGATAAGATATAGGGCTTCTAGGCGATTTCCCACTTCTCATAATGTTGTCATCATTTCATTTACCATGTCTTTTCTTAGATTATTCTTCCAGATGTAATCCATAAGATATCATTTGGTGTTTTGTTCTAAGAGATATACTCCATGTGGATCTCCTAGTTCAGCTTTTTCGAACTCTGTATACCATTTGACAAGGAAGTCATTGATTGGTTGATTAGGTCCTTGTTTCATTTTGTTGATTTTTTTGGTAGCCCTGTCTTTAATGTTGCTACCCCTGAAGAGACTTCTTAACTTGCCCTCCATGTCATTCCAACTATACCCTTCATTTGAGTACATCCATTGTAATCTTAGTTGAGCAAAAGGTCCTGCTTTTGCTCCTTTTAATCTGGAGAGTACTGCCAGAATCGCTTCTCCTGACTTGGGTTGTATGGTGTGCTTGTTTACTTTGATCCATGCTTGGATCTTTGCCCACCATTCGTCAAATTTAGCAAAGGACCCATCATAGTCTCCTGGATCTGTGAAGATTTCTACTTTTCTAGAGGAAGCATAGGATGGTCTTTCCTCTTTTTCTTTCTCTTTCCCTAATCCATTTGGTGTGGGTTGTCAGGTTGGAGGTTTGGGTTGTATTAAGGTATTGAGCATTCCTTGAATGCTAGTTAGTGCATCGTTCATTTTTGCCATTTCGTCTCTCATTGTGAAATAGTGTTGCTCTTGTTCTGCTGTGTATTGTGCAATTGTGTTTAGTTGATCGTGCCAATTAATGTTTGGGATAGTGAGGGCAGCAACATAGTCTGCAACGAAGATGGCCATTGTAGTTATAAAGAGGATAGGAAGGGTGACTAGTATTTGTAGAATTTGTGCTGTTGTACTCTTAGTTGGACTCTGCTGAAACGATTGTTCCTTCTGATCATTTGTGGGTACTCATGTCTCTGCCTTTTAGCGTGAGGCTGTTCTCTATCTGGTTCCTCTGAGGCTTCTCTGTATTGCCTCCTTACTTCACTCACTTCTCTGATGAATTGTTGTGCATCTAGGGTCGCTTCTAGATGGATGTTACGTGGTGCTGCTGGCCATATGAAAGGATCAGGTTGAGGGGATCTGGATGGACTCCGCTCCAGGGTGGTTGGGTATCTAATTGAGGCGAGATCTATGATGGGGCTGAGGGTGTGTGCTGAGGATGTGGGTTCCCAGTAATAGGTGTGACCCATGTATCTGATGTCTGTGGCAATTAAGTTGACTTCACCCCCATTTCCGAAGCTGTGTGATTCTAGGTCTTGTTCAACAAGTCTCCAGAACTCTTCTTCTGTGGCCGCAACATCTGGCCAGTCATTTGGATCCTCTTCACTCTCTGTGCTCACAGTTGCAAGCGAGTACTCCCTGGGCTCTTCCTTAACTGGTGTTCCTACTGCTACTGGTACATCTACTAGTTCCCAAGGTCTGGCTAAGTTGACAATGGGAAGATATGCTATGAAAGGGAGAAGAGATCGGTGAAAGGTAATGGGCACTGATAGCAAGCCCCTGTTAGCACTATCCTGAGATACCTGAAGACACACTCACTTGCTAGAGCCTGTTGTTATGATTTGCTTGCAGGACGGACACATTTTCTCTTCTTACGATCTTGGACTAATACCTTTCTTTTCTCACACTTAACTCACACCCATCCATGTCATTCTACGACATTCCATATCTCTCATAAGCGTGCTGATTCCTCACCGCGCAGGTACTCCTTTTCTTCTGATCTTCTCACACCGAATACGCTGGCCCTTAATGTTTCTCTCTCACACATGGTGTTACAGCAGCTATATATTTTTCACCATTACTTTGCACATACAGACGCCTCTCTTATCTTATCAAGGGAAAACCCAACCTAGACACTGTGCTAGACACAGGGGATCTATGGGCCCTTCTAGATCAGTGGGCTTCATCTTTCACCCTTCACTTTCGCCCCACTGATCACCACACGTATTTAATAAACATCGTGATCATCACAGACCTTCCATTAGTCACCTCATCACTGTGATGTGATCCCTTATTTTTAATTACCGTTGACATCTTCCATTCTACCCACCCGCAGCAGATCAACGGCTGGACACCTCATGTACTTATTAATCTCCGTTACAGGCCGACTCCTCATGTCGATCATGTTGGGCCTAGGGGATGGACTTATGTAGATACGTATCTAGATCGGTACACGACATGTATCTACACGTAGAATAGTATATAAAGCAAGACTGGACAGAGCTTACTCTCCAGTCTAGTTCTCTTGTCTCCTGCCTACAAAACATCCCTTCGAAAGTACCTCTCGACGTCTATAAGATAGTGATTGCCTGCAGACCTTGTAGTTGCAACACTAGAACTAGACTGTCTATAAATCTTCACCCTTTCACTATCACCAACAACAGCGAACATGTCTAGTCTCCTGCTTAGCTACCCATTGACTCCAGCAAGTGAGCACGTTCTTCGAGGTTGCTAGGATACGCTAAAGACAAAGCTATCTAGTGCCTATTCCTTTTCACTGATCTCTTCTCCCCTTTGCAGCCTACACTCCTTGGGTCAATCAGCAGAACCCCTGGGAACCCGTAGTTAAAGAGGAGTCCAGGGAGAACTCGCTAGCCAGAGCGAACACAGAGAGTGAGAAAGATCCCAACGACTGGCCAGAGCCGGCAGTCACCGAAGAAGAGTTTTGGAGGATTCTAGAACAGAATCTTCTACCTGAGAGCTTTGGTAATGGCACAGAAGTCGACGTTATCACCACCGATCTAAAATTCACCGGGGACACCTTTTATTGGAACCCCACACCTTCTTATCACACCCTAAGCCCGGCAACAGACCTCACCTTGCTTAGACACCCCACCACCTCCACCCCTGACATCATCAGGCCAGACCCTTTCGCTTGGCCAACCACACCACGTAACATCCGCCTAAACGCAACCTTAGGCGCAGCACAGGCAGAGAGAGAAATAAGCATCGCTAGAAGGCGATACAGAGAAACATCAGAAGGATCAGAAGACGAAGAACTGACAATGGATGGAAAGCGAAAGGAGAGCTTGTGGGTGTCCTCAGTAGGCTTCTAGGACCAAGGACTGGAGTCCACTGTGAGTAACCGAGATGTATTGAGCAGTGTATACGAAGATACAGACCTGGAGTCCACTGTGAGTAACCAAGGAGGAGAAACACAGTGGCTCCTAAACTATGAGCGCCCAATTGTAAACAAAGGTAAATAGGTCAGCCACAACTGAAGTCGAGTGTTCAAAT
>JBBPTX010000834.1:0-15509 GCA_038094595.1 Pulveroboletus aff. annulatus | reverse complement strand
TTATCTTATCAAGGGAAAACCCGACCTAGACACTGTGCTAGACACAGGGGATCTACGGGCCCTTCTAGATCAGTGGGCTTCACCTTCAGCTCTTCACCTTTCGTCCCACTGATCACAGCATGTATTTAATACATCGTGATCATCACAGACCTCACATCAGTCATCCCATCACTGTGATGTGATCCCTTATCTTTAATTACCGTTGACATCTTCCATTCCACCCACCTGCAGCAGATCAATGGCTGGCTACCTCATGTACTTATTAATCTCTGTTATAGGCCGACTCCTCATGTTGATCATATTGGGCCTAGGGGATGGACTTATGTAGATACGTATCTAGATCGGTACACAACATGTATCTACAAGTAGAATAGTATATAAAGCAAGACTGGATGGAGCTCAGTCTCCAGTCTAGTTCTCTTGTTCCCTGCCTACAAAGCATCCCTCTTAAAGATAGTCCTTCCACTCGACGTTTAGAGATAGTGATTGCCCTGCAAGATTGTAGTCGCAACACAAACACTATGACACCACCGGTAACGCAATTGCCTGGCTCACCACCACTCGCATGACCACCACTAAAAATGGCAGATACTCTCCTTCGCTCACTGAGTACAATGCTCAGTTCCAGAACCATTGCGCCATTGCTGGCATTACTGACAACAATGTCCTAATCGGCTACTACTCGGCTGCTATCCCTGATCCCCTTATGCGCCGTATCCTAGCCATGGAAACGGTCCCCACCACTATAGACGCATGGTTGAAGAAGGCCGTTACCTTCCAGACTCACATGGAGCGTGCTCGAGAGATCGCTGCCCGCCACAAGACTCCCACCCGCCACACATATCATCAGTACACCGCTCCTACCCCCGCCAAAGACCCCAATGCCATGGATGTAGACGCTGTCCGTGTCCCACGACTCACACCCATTGAACAGGAACAATGTCGAAAGGAGGGAAGATGCTTCTGTTGTCGCCAGAAGGGACATCGGGCTACCAACTGCCCCACGTTTACTTCAAACTCCCCGAGGCCGAAGAAGGCCGTCAGGAGGGTTATAGAAGAAGAAGTTGAGGATGAAGAAGAAGTCCCTCGGCTACAAGAGATCGACAAAGACGATGAAGATGACAAAGAACCAAAAGTTTCTCGCGTCACCCTCGCCTCCCTGGATTTTTGAAATGGAACGCTGCCTTGACGTCAGTAGTTCCCCCTAATACGTGTGCGCCTGTACTTGTATCCGTATCCAAGAAATCAATGCGTATTCCCCTACAACTCATTGATCCATTGCACACCATGAAAACCGTCGACACTCGTGCCCTCATCGATAGCGGCACAGACATCAACTGCATTGACTGGGGATTCGCCCGAAAACACCGCCTTCCCCTTGATAAACTCCCGACACCCATCCCTGTTAACAACGTTGACCAAACTCCCAACGCCAAAGGGGCCATCCGCTACACCGCCTCCCTTTTTACGAACATCGACAGAATTGCCCAGCACATACGTTTCCACGTCATGCACTGCGGATCTGAGAATGTGATTCTCGGAACACCCTGGCTGAAACTCACAAACCCCTCCATCGACTGGTCGTCGCAGAAGATCAACATCCCCGAATCTGTGGATGAGTCCACCTCTCTCTACCACATCCACGTCGCAGACCTCAAGCGACACAACGACGCTCAACCCCGAACGCCCCCCCCGAAACCACCTCGACATGTGATGGTCGAAACTGTCCCCGACCACACCCTCTCTACGTTCCTTAACATGCCGGATGGAAACCTCTACATCCGCCGCGCACTCCATGTTAACTCGTGTCAAAGAGTTCTCAAGGCCGGATCACGCTACCACCAGACGCACCTGAAGCTTGTTGCCAAGCTTACCACTGCCACCGAACTCGCAGCAGCTGCCAAGAAGGCCAAGCCGAAAGTCACACTCCCCGACGTCTATAAGGACTTTGTCCCAGTCTTCGCTAAAGAATCCGCCGATTCCCTTCCTCCCTCCAGACCCTATGACCATGAGATCAACGTCAAAGACTCGTTCACCCCGAAGATCGGCAAGCTCTACCCACTCACCCCAGATGAAAAGAGGGCCACCGAAGACTTCCTTGATGAAAATCTTGCCGCTGGCAAGATTCGCCCCTCGAATTCCCCACAAGCATCGCCGTTCTTCTTCGTCAAGAAGAAAGATGGCAAACTCCGCCCCTGTCAAGACTACCAATATCTCAATGAACATACTGTCCGCGACGCCTACCCGCTACCCCTGGTTTCTGACCTCCTCGACAAACTCAAAGGTGCCCGTGTTTTCACCAAATTTGATGTATGCTGGGGATATAATAACATACGTATTAAAGACGGGCACCAATGGAAAGGTGCCTTTCTTACTCACAAAGGTCTCTTCAAACCAATGGTTATGTTTTTCGGTATGACTAACTCCCCTGCAACATTTCAACGATTCATGAACGATTCCTTCTGTGATATGATCGCCGAAGGATGGTTAGTCATTTACATGGACGATCTCCTCATCTTTTCCCCAGATGATGCCGCCCACACCGAACGCACTCGCCGCGTCCTTCAACAGATGACAGAACTCAACCTCCATCTCAAACTGGAAAAATGCCAATTCGCCGTTCCCGAAGTTGAATACCTCAGAATGATTATCAAGGAAGGACAACTCGCTATGGATCCCGTCAAGCTCGACGGAATCGCTAAGTGGCCTACACTGCAGAAAGTCAAAGATGTCCGTTCCTTCCTTGGTTTTGCTAATTTCTACAGATGTTTCATCCCGGGCTATTCTAATATCGCGCGGCCCCTCATCGACCTCACCAAGAAAACTATGCCCTGGACCTGGGCGCCCGCCCAGCAAACCGCTTTCGAGCAACTCAAGGAGTTGTTCCTCCGTAAGCCCATTCTATTTATGCCTGATATTTCTCGCCCTTTTGCCATGGCTACCAACGCAAACGGGGATTGGCACCCGTGTTCTTACTTATCCCAATCGTTTTCCTCCTCAGAATGTAACTATGATATTCACGACAGGGAGCTCTTGGCCGTTATCCGCAGTTTCAAAGCCTGGAGGCAATACCTCCATGGCTCTCCCTTCCCGGTCAAAGTTTTCTCTGATCACAAGAATCTGACGTACTTCCACCGCCCCCAAGATCTCAATCGTTGACAGGCCCGCTGGCTCCTCGACCTTGCTGACTACGACTACTTGATCACCCATGTACCCGGTACCCAACTCGCCAGTCCGGACGCCCTCTCCCGTCGACCTGATCTCCTCCCTCGCACTGACTCTGACAACGCCGGTGTCACTCTCCTCCCCGATACCCTCTTCGTATGCCTCATTGACTCCGCCCTCTCCAACCACATTGCCTCCGCCTCCTCCTCTGACGACCTCATTCTCCACAAACTACAGGAGATCGACGGTTCCCTTCCTCCCGCCTTTCGCTCTTGTCTTGCCAATTGGCAATACTCCGACAGCGTCCTCCAATATCAGGGATGCGTCTACGTCCCTCCCGACCGTGACCTTCGCCGCGCTGTCGTCCAGCGCTCCCATGACCATGATTCTGCTGGTCACCCTGGCTACCTTAAAACCCGCCAGCTTGTCGCCTCCGAATTCTGGTGGCCGGGTCTCACCTCCTTTGTTCACTCTTATGTCAAGGGTTGCGCTGTGTGCCAATGCAACAAAGCGAACACTCACCCCTCCGTCCCTCCACTTGTTCCTATCCCATCCTCCTGTTCCTGTCCTTTCCAACAGATCTCCTGTGATCTGATCACTGATCTCCCGCTGTCCGGGGGATTCGACTCGTTATTGGTCGTGGTGGACCACAGCCTTACTAAGGGGGTAATTCTTTGCCCCACGAAGAAAACCATCACCGCAGAAGGTGTAGCTGCACTCTTCTTCCACAAAGTCTACCTTCATTTCGGCCTTTACGAGAAGGTCATCTCCGATCGCGGCCCACAGTTCGCCTCTACCTTCGCCGAAGAGCTTGGCAGACTCCTCAACTATGATCTCTCCCTCTCCACTGCATACCACCCACAGACTGACGGCGAAATGGAACGCGTCAATCAGGAAGTCGAGACGTACCTCCGCATCTACTGTGGGGACCACCCTTCTACTTGGTCCGATCATATCTCCCACGCAGAATTCACGCACAATCACCGCCCTCACTCCGTCACCGGAAAGTCCCCGTTTTATCTCATGATGGGATATGAACCCCATGCCCTTCCCTCGGTCATCGCCGAAACCAACATCCCCGCTGTTGAAACCCGTCTCAAGGCGCTCACTGCCCTGCGAGACGAAGCACTCGCCTCCCACGAACTTGCGCGACAAGTCATGGTGTCCAGGTCTAAGTCAAAATTCGTGCCTTTCACGAAAGGGCAACAAGTTTGGCTAGAGGCCAGGAATCTCAAAAGATCTGTCCAAGATCCGAAGTTTGCCGCAAAACGCGAAGGCCCCTTCATCATTTCCGACGTCATTTCCCCCGTCTCCTATCGCCTCCGACTCCCACGAACGTGGAAAATCCACAACATGTTCCACGCTTCCCTGTTATCGCCCTATCGCGAAAATGACGTCCATGGCCCGAACTTCCCCACACCGCCTCCGGATCTTGTCGAAGGACAAGAGGAATATGAAATAGAACAAATCATACGGCATCGAGGTATGCCGTCGGCCCGTCAATACCTGATCCGATGGAAAGGGTACTCGGCTGAAGAAGAATCTTGGGAACCTGAGCGGAATCTAAAACATTCGTCGGAGTTACTAGAAGACTATAAAAGACGTCACCCCCGTGCTTTCTCTCTTGCATCCGCTCGCCCACCATGCCGCACATAAACCCCTTCCATCTACTCCTCATGGCTATCAAGTTTACCAATGTCGACACCCCTGCAGCCGCACCCAGCACCAACCCCAGCACAGTCCGTCTTCCCTCTGTCGACCCCGAGAGGGTCTCTCCTACTCGCCCCGCCGCCCCTCAGCCTATCAACTTCGCCACTCTTGTTGGTAATGTTCCCTCCTCCCACGTCTCTCCTGTCTCTGGCTGGATCCAGACCTTGCCAGCATTTACTCCTCTGCCCCATCGGGAACCTTCTCCCGGACCCCCCTCCTTCCTAGGAGTTCACCGCCCCCAGCTTGTCCGAGCACCAAGCTCAGACTCCCTTGTCGCCCACTCAGGATGGGATTCTCAAGTCCCATTGGATGTCTCCTCCCATCTCCACACAGGTCGACTTCGGGAAGAGAGGTTTACCGATGAGCATTACGTCCGTTTCCATTCACTTATGTCTGACGACCATCTTCGGGTACCAATTAGCGTATACACTTCGGACGCCTCTCCTATTTTCACGTGGTTTGAAACCGCGATGCAGATCAACCACGTTGCCGCCTTCGTCTCCGGCTCAGGCCCAGTATTCCCCCACACCATGCTTGGCAGGACCATGCAGGACTTCATCTACCACGCACGATACCAGCTATACTCCCACGCCTTCCAGTTAGGCTACGACTCCTTCCTCCTCGACATAGACAACCACTTCCGAGACCTTGCCGCCGCAGGTCGAGGTCTTGGCAACGAAGTCTTAAGAGATGGATCGCCTATCCACAGGCAGACACTTAACGACTGGTGGACCGGTCGGAACGACAGAGATCGTGTATACCCGGGTCATCCTCGATTCAACCAGCGATGCTTCCAATGTCACTGCCTTGGGCACACCCAACTATCTTGTCAACAGCATACCTGTACTGGATGCCGTCGACAAGCCCCTGGCCATTCTCTTGCCCGCTGCCCGGGACCTTCTCGCCCTCTTGCCTCTTGCCTCTCCTCTCCTCGTGCCCAGTCCTCCTCATCCACTACCACACCTCGCTGCCCCCAAGCCGCGTTCCGCAACGGACAAATTGTCCGTCGAGCCACACCCCGCCGTACCTCCCGTCAGTCTTCCTCCTCCTCCTCTCAACAATCCTACCACCCCGTGCCAACCTCTCCCCGCGCCCCCTCTCCCTACAAGGATGGAGATGAGCTAGACGATGTCAGCTACGCCAACATCACTGGCTCCCCAGGACCAGCCTTTAGGGACTTGTAAGGAATCCTCGCCGTAGCCTCGGGTTACTAAGGGGGTAATGTTATGATTCGCTCACAGGACGAACACTTTTTCTTTTCTTGCAATAACGGACTAATACTTTTCGTTTCTCACGCTTAACCACATTCTTTCCATGTTGTTCTACGACATTCCATTCATCTCGTAAGCATGTTTATCCTCCACCGCGCAGGTACTCGTTATCTTCTGATCTTCTCACGCCGCATGCGCCGGCCTTTAAACGATTCTTCTCATGCGTAGTTTCACTATTGGCTTCTGCTCTTCTAACGCCGTTTCCTACGCCGGCCCTTAATCGTTGTGACACATAACTGTCACGCTTTGTACTTCACTATATAAACCCTTCAACAGGGCCTCTTTACGTTTCCCTAGCTTAGTTCTACCTATGGTTTATCGCCTAGATAGTACAAGCAATCCATCGTCCTTACTCCTTGCATCTTCGTTCTGCCATTAAGTGAACGCTTCACACTACGGCTCACCCACCTTTGTGTGTCTTTACCTTCGAACCTTTGACCCGTTTGTCAAGCTAGACAACGGTCACCCCTTGACCCGTCAACACCCTTGACGGTACCTTTGAATCAGCATCCCCACGGCTGGCCTTACGTCGTCGTCGACACGAACGACAGATCCCCTCGACCCTACTAGGCGTTAGTAGGTCTACGTGCGACTATATCCAAGGCCACGCATAACACTATACAAGGAACTTGAAGACGTCAAGAAATCAATCAAGGTGTGTATCATCATATCGGGTGATCACCATGCATCTGACACGCTTTTAGGCTCACAAGACCGAATTATTCTGTGATCAAGCATCGAAGTGTGCAGAAACAGAATGCCTTGCATCCCTCAAAATCCAAGAGGCCGTTTCTTCTGCGCAGGCAAGTCCTCGTGACACCCACATTACCATACTTATTTCATCTCACATTCACTCATAGGATTCATATCTTTCGAGGTCTTCGTCAATACTCACACTCATTCGTTTGCGTTCCATCCTTGCAGCTGGGGACATCCCCTCCGTCGTGCTCAATTTCGATGATGCTGAAGGCTCAGCGATCTTTGCAGCTTGCGATGCCCTTTTGGGAGAAGAAAATGATACTAAACAGTCGATTCTTTCTGGTTTATTGTCTGGTGAGGGCGACCTAAATGGTGTATCATGTAAGCTCTTTGTGTTGTCTCAGAGTACAATCTAACAGTACAATCTAACCTTTTTTTTTTCAGTCACCCGCTTGTTCACTATCGTGCAGTCATTTCTTAATCCACCGTGGGAACCCACACCTCTGCCAACCGAGTCAGAGCAAGCTGAAATTGAAACTGAAACTGAAACTGCGCCAGCGGACAAGCCTGTATCAGGTCTTCCTGGTTCTTCAAATGCTTCCAGTAGTTTCCTTTTTGTGCAAGCGAGCGAGCTAGAGACATCAGCACCTGAAAATGGCATTGACTGGGCAGAAATGCCTGACGAAGAGCCTAATCGTGCTTCTGAAGAATGAGTTCAAGTTGCTGATGATATAGCCATTGAACTAGTAGAAGTGAGCATTAAATTGGTTTCATTGTCATTTGGGATTAACTCAATATTAGACAGTTTCAAGTTAGGCGATCGATTGGGCAGAGGCAGATGAAGAGGGCGGGCTTCCTTTGATTGCAACCCTATAAGCAAGTTTTGCACCCTCTGGGTTAGCGACACCTGTAGTTCAAGCAATCGAAGTGAATCTGCCCTTGTCAGCGCCGCCCGTGAATGGCAATGTTTGTGCCCCTGCAGCACACCCGGAAGACGATGGCTTTACCCAGACATCCCGTGATCGTGGTCATGGCAGAGGTTCTCGTGGTGAACGTGGTGGCATGCGTGGAGGCTTCCGTGGTGATAGGTCGGGTTACCATAGAGGGGGGGAACGGAGTGGTTACTGTTACAATTCGCTCGCAGGACGAACACTTTTTCTTTACTTTCTCTTTCGGACTAATACTTTCCATTTCTCACGCTTAACCTCATTCCTTCCATGTCGTTCTACGACATTCCATACATCTCGTAAGCGTGCTTACCCCTCCACCGCGCAGGTACCCTTCATCTTCTGCTCTTCTCATGCTGTATGCGCCGGCCCTTAACGTCTCTTTCTCATGCATGGTTTTGCCATTGGCCCTTCCACTTCTAACGCTGTTTCCACGCCAGCCCTTAACTGTCGTGACATGTAACTGTCACGCTTTTTACTTCACTATATAAACCCTTCAACAGGGTCTCTCATTTCTTCTCCTTAGCTTAGTTCTACCTACGGCTTGTCGCCTAGTTAGCACTAGCAATCCACTTGCCTTTACTCCTCAGTCTTCATTCTACTATTAAGTGAACGCTTCGCACTCGGCCCCACCGCCCTTGTGTGTCTTAACCTTTGAACCTTTGACCCATCTGTCAAGCTAGGCAGCAGTTATCCTCCGACCCGTCAACACCCTTGACGATCCCCTCAACCCAGCATCCCCACGGCTGGTCCTATGTCGTCGTCGACACGAACAACTGAACCCTTGACCCTACTAGGCGTTAGTAGGTCTACGCGCGACCATATCCACGGCCACGCGTAACAGTTACCGTAGCGGTCAGGGTGGTAAGTTTCTATCAATGATTTTGGGCGTCTTGCCATAACACTATCTTAGGCCATCGCAGCCATCGCACGGATGGTGACTGGCACGGTAATAATGATGGTGAACATCAAGGCAGAGGTCGTGGTCGTGGTCGAGGGTGGGGTGAGGGTGGAGAACAGCGAGGTAAGTGATATTTTAAAGAGCTATGCAGGTATGATTGAGAGATTGACAGTCTCAGGTCAGCAAGAGTCCCGTAGTGCTCCTCCTCCATCGTAGATAATACTGGTATGTGTTTTGTCTGTAATGTAGTCACGTGTCGGACCCATCAAGGGTATAACGTGAAAGATGAAGTGTAAGATTCTAAGTCTGAGGTTTTGAATGTCAACACTAGCAATAAGCCTTTAACAAAGGCATGAAGCTAATGAGTCCAATAATTCTGAAGTTCCAAAGAGAAACTTCTAGTCATGATGACAAGGAGGGCTGAATATTTGAGTAAAGCTAGAGCAAGAACCAAGCAACAGATGCTAAAGTTCACAGAGGATGGATTCATGCTATTGTAAAACAACATGGAAGTCCAAGCAGATCAGGCTTGGGACTTCTTCAATATTGTATGGCACTACTTATATTAATGAGTAAGAGATGGGAAAATAGAAAATAAAAGAAAGTGAAACTATCATATAATTTGAAAGAATAATATGATTGGATGATGATCCATCTGATGGAAAGGGAAAGAATATCATGGAAGGTGTTATGCTAGGCCTGGGTAGGGACTCATGTAAAGCTTGGAAAAGATGAAGCATGAGGGAAGTCCTATGTTCTGAGTCTTGAATGTTGACAGCAGCAATGAGCCTATAGTGAAGGTGAAGAGCCAATGAGTCTGAATAGTTCTTGAGAGAAACTCCAAGTCAATGACAAGGAGGGCCAAGGGTTTGAGTAAAGCAAGAATGAGAACCAGGCAACAAATGTGAAGGTTTACAAGAATGAATTCATGCTATTGTAGTTACAAAACAGAAGTTCAAGCAGATCAAGCTTGGAACCCCTTCTGTATTGTACTGTGCTACTTATACGAATTAGTGAGCTACAGGAAAGTAAAACATAAAAGGAAGTGGAACTATCATATGATGTGAAGGAATAATATGATTGGACAATGACCTGTCTAGTGGAATACAAAAGAATATTATGGAAAGAGAGGTCTGTGATAGAATGGACTTTGACTAAGAAAAGAAATGTAACCATCTGTGTTGAAAGAAACTTGAAGGTAAGCAAGATTATTCAAGTGGAGATGGCAGATATGTTCAATAAAGGTAAAAGAATAACACAGTAAAGAAAGAAGCAAGAAATCATAACAGAAGGAGGAGCCTATGATGGAATGGACTTTGACTAAGGAAAGAAACATAATCATCCAAGTTGAAATGGACTTAAGTGAAAGCAAAATTGCCAAAGCTAAGATGGTAGATATTGTTATGCTGAATGCACCCTAGTGTTGTTCAAGCAATCTCTCTGTAGTTGAACTCTTAAAAAGAGGTCAATAGAGCCTGCAGAGCTAGGAGATCAAGATAAAGACAAAGACAGCAGAGACTTAGACTTTGAAATGAACTCAGAAGACAGAGACAAGAACTTGGACTTAGAGGACACAAAAGATGTGTGAAGAAGTGTAGATCAAGTATGGGAAACTATTGTATATGGTAGCATAGTATTTATAATGTGGAATGCACAGCGTGGAACATTATAGAAAGGGAAGGAAAAGACATGACTAAGTATCTGTAATAAGAAGATATCTGAGAAGATGCTGTCCAAAGAGTAAGAGAGAAATCAGACTATTTCATACATTGCAAAGTGAGGTCCAAGAAGTAATAAAACATAAAGGAAATGATAAGTAGAGAATCCCAATACATGTATGCATGGAACCTCACAGGAAAAGAGAAGAACATCACGATGAAGATAGGAAATTGTAACAGATATATGTTAAACAGATATGAACTCAACCCCAAAGGGGAGCACACCTGTTGCATCATATGCAGAGGGGACTGCTGATACTCACCAGATAGAGTGGTGTTGGTATTAAGGAAGCGGTGGTGGGCAGTGTGTATAGTAAAGGTAGTTGTTGTAGAACAAGGTGTTATTCAAACTCAGACACTGAGTCTACGGCCTGACCGTCTGTCGCAGAGTCATCATACTTGTTCTGCGTTCATCGTTCAAGCAGCGACCCCAAGCAGTATGGTTGTCAGGACTGGGTACTTGACCCGTAATGGGTTTTATACAAATATTTTCTCTGTTGCCAAATGGACCATATAGCTCAATTTTGGAGGGTCCGGTGAACTTACTCGTCAGACTCGTGACAGCAGGCACCTACACACCACCAGCCACCTACATAATGCAAAGTTGCTATGCCGTCAATCGTCTCCCTCGAAAGTTACCTTGACAGGAATATTCAAACTCCGGTAAATCATGTCACAACAACCATTAGACGACAGCCCTCTCGAAGGGACTCTCCCTGTCCGGATTGGCGCAGGTAGTTTCGCCACCGTATTCGCAACGCCGGGTCGTTCTCTCGTTATCAAAGTCGTACATGCGGTGGAGAACACCTCCCAGGTCGAGAAGGAGTTCAACAGCCTCCATTCCGTGTACACTCAGTGCAACTCTGACTCTATCTTTGCAATTCCTCGAGCTCTTGCATTCTATGATCCCCAGACCCAGAATCTCCTTTTCTTTCCTCCGTCTCCTGGGCTAGGGCGGCGCCGTGACCCTCGTCGCCCATTCAACCCCGAATTTTTTGCAAACTTACCAGCACGGGCGTGTTATGTCATGGATCGCGCCGCACCTCTTCCGTTGCACATCGCTCAGGTCATTCGCTCCAAGTTCTACTCGGAGGCAGCGATAGCTTCCGGGGCAGCGGTCCCCCTGATGTGCCGCCTTTACTTTGGAAAGGAATTACGCCCGTCAATATTCTTCAACCCGAACAACTTTCCTATCGATGTCGCGCGCTACGATTTGTTGTGCATGGAGCGTCAGGGCGAACTCATCTCGAAGGAAGAGGTGGCTGCAGGGATGGGCGAGATGCTGTCTCGGATCCATTGGAATGCAGGGTACGATGCTCGTGACATTGAGTTTGTGATGGCAGGTTCCCCGGATGCGGCGACGGTGCGCCTCTACGTTATCGACTTTAATCAGGTAAGCTATTGCATAGTACTTTTTACCCCTACCGTTGCTTAATCAAAGTCCCAGATGCGTCCATTTGAAAAAAACAGTGGCGACGTCACGCAGCTCGCCGATGCATTCTTTTCCAACGACCCGTACTATCCGCGCCCTGCGCAAAGCCTCCCGCTCTACACTGTCTTCAGGGACGCATACATAAGTTCCTGCCCGTCGGAGTTTCGCGCACGCGCTGCCCTTTTCTTACAAACTATCGAGGTTCGTCAAGCTGCCAAAGGTGGGGTAGTTTAGGCTATAGTCATGTCTTTTTTTCCTTCTGAGGATGTTGGGTTTTTGTAGTCACAAGTGATGTTCCAGATCCATCGATACAATTTTGACATCTTCCACAAAGGCTATTTGCTTTCACAGGACATTCTTTGCTTGTATGTACTATGTCATCACCATTTCACTCGAGGTGTGCTCAGGTGCTAGGTCAACTGACCCACTCGAGACGTCCTATGAACAGGTCACATATATCTGGAACGCACCGTGGACCATAGTCAAGGCAACCCTCCTTCTCAACCGGTACGGCAATTTGATTGGCCAGACGTACGTCTTGCTGGAGGAGACCGACCTCCTATCCCACGGCTCTCAAAAAGTATATCCCTGTCCCTGTCCCGAGACAGGTTCTACAATGATGGTTGACACGGATGACGATCGCAACATGCTTTCACCGCTCGCCTTTCCCGATCTTCCTGTCAACGATGCGAATTACTAGCATTTTCCTCATGTCGTCCCTCGGCATATTCGTTGACGCCTCATTGTTTCGACCAGAAGGGTGGTCGGCGATGTTGTACATGCTATATCATATATCTCCATGCACGCTCGTCCTCCGATTCATCTTGAACTTGCGTGCCCTCTACGCTCGCGAGCTTCAGGGGAGACGTGGAAGCGACATTGACTCTGCGTTTGGATTGACATCAAGGTCTGGTCATGACACAGTCTGGGGTCCAATCGTGACTTGGGACGCTGAGCAGAATGAGGGAGAGGCGCAGGCAGATAAGAGAGAGGAAATACAGGTCGAGAAGACTCCCGGTGAAGATCGTCGCGCAAGTACTGGTCATGTTTATCACCGTTATCTCCCCCGCCGCACTGGCGATACGAATAAGGGATAGATTGTCACGGGTGGTCATATCCGATCAGTCAGACATCCAGGGCAAATGCAATCTTTGTCCATTCAACCGATTTTGGTGACAAAGCGCACCTGAGGAATACCGTGCGAGTCACGAAGGGTGACGCCGATTTGCGAGGGTGTGAGACCCTTGCGGGCGAGTTTGATTGATGTGTTCGACGACTTCGTCTGGGATGGTCTTGAGCCATGATGGTGGGGTGCGGCGGTAAGTCAGGGCAGACGAGGCTGGTGCGATTAGTCCCACATCGAGGTCATTACGGTCGACGATGCACAGATACCCTTTCCGGGGGCGTACATACGACCCATGGTTGCTCTACAAAACCGTCAGCAACGTCTGGGACGATGAGCACGAAGACGTACAAATTTTGGCGGCGAGACGGACGGTGAGCAGAGTTGCTGTGGATGGGCGATGGACGGGGTAGCGGCGGTTAGCTTTTGTCGTGTACGGCCGTTGTGGCGTTGTAAGTGTGAGGTGAATCGGTTCGGACCTCGGGACAATTGAGTCGCGGACACTCATTCGCGATTCGCCGTGGAGGGGAAAATCTCGATTCTAGCGTGGATCGACATTTTCTGTCATTGAATGCGAGACCGAGTCGGTGCAGCTTCGGCATTCCCCGAGAATCACCTTTTCGACATCGCGAGCGCATAGTGCACGCCCATTTCAGTCCTTGCGCTGTACTCATACAACCCCCGTCTCCAGGCCCTTATTAATTATTCTTCGACTCTCCGACAAGGCTGGAGGCAGTGAAATAGAGATCGTGATAACCTTGTCTTAAAGTCATTTACGAACACTACCATGAGTAATAACAGCGGGTCGAATGTCTTGTGTGCCTGGTGCGTACGACAAGGGCATCGAATGGCGGTCGTTCTCGCGTCGAGCCGCTGACAAGCGACTCTTTGGCCTCGGACTCGGATCTCCTTGCCAAGCCTGGGCTACGCAAGATCGAACGCACGACCGGTGGTGTCATTCAGGAACTCGACCAGTGCATCCTCGTCGACTTGAATTAGTACGTCTTTTCATTCCGTCCTTTGCCTGGGCTGTCGATGGCCTATTGGCACAGTCTCCAGCATTTGGCAGGACACCCTGTGGCCATCAGCGTTCTCGTGTCGTCAAAGAACCCTTTTGAGAGGTAACGGTGACATTGTATTATCGTGAACTTGAAGTGCATAAATGAAAGGACATTTCATCTTTTTTTCCACGTCACGCCAAGAGCCTACAATGTTGCTATTCGGTGCGTCGTCAATCGGATTTATCATTGCTATACACATGGAAAGAATTCCCAGATCATTTCATTGAAAAAGGAATCGTCCATTATTTCTTTACAAGGGTTTCCGAGCCCAAACGACTCTCACTGCTGTGTGAGAGCCCTCCATATTGTCCCACTCCTCTACAAGCTCATCCATCGCCTTGTCAAACTCCTCGGCCGACCCAAACCGTCCCAATCCACCTGCTCTTATCACAGAATCCCGCATCCCTCTCCACGCCCCGATCAACATGTCCCTTGCCTGCACCCCATCCTCCCCAGCCCACTTTCCTAAATTCATCACCACTCCGTAGGACTGGACGTCCGTGAACCCCGCTGCCCTTAGCATATCCGCAATAAACACCCCACAGCGCATCGACATCCCCTTGCTTTCCGTAAACTCGTCCAAAAATAACATATGTCGTGCCGTTTTGGGGCCAGATACCCATTCGGGACCATTCTCAATCAGTTGCGCATACGCACCCGGTTTGAGCACGCGATAGATCTCGTCGATGCTGCGTTTCCATTGGTCACGTGTGTAAGCGCAAATGAGTAGACGTTGGTGGACGAGGGCGAATTTGGAGGACCAGTAGGTGGGGAGGGAGGTGGCGGAGCAGACGGAGAGGTGGACATTAGCGGAGAGGTCGGTGTAGGTGGGGAAGAGACGGGATTCGATGTCGATGCCGTATAGTTGGATTGAATCGGGAAGATGGGCGCGAGCGTCGCAGAGCCAAGCACCTGTTTCAAAGAGGGCGCAAGTTCGTTGCTTATTTGGTGGGAGACAGATGTAGGAGAGTGGCATACCTGCGCCGGTACCAACGTCCAGGACCTCGTCGTCGTCTGAAAGTGATATGGGGGGGAGGACGAGACGGTCCGAGAGAAGGTGCGTGTACAATTTGTGTTGTCCAATCAGTCTGCAAATTAAGGTGAATGATATGTTTTGCGTGGGGGAACTAGCGTACCTTTGACGTTCCTCCTCATCAGAAGGCAGGAGATACAGAGATCCCGCGTAGGAGTGTGCGGTACGTTCTACTGTGTTACGTTACAAGACCACTTTATGCCATGCTAAACATTGACCGATCCGTCATGAAACTCGGGCCGGATCCTAAGGTGGTTAAACCATTCACCTATGTTGGTCTAGCGTGGCACGTGTTGGCCGAACCCCTCAGCCACAGACCATACATCAGTAAAACATTAAGATTAAATAACCGTCGCGTGAAGTTTGGCAGTCTACGCGCTTTACGTTGCTGTATGAAATGAGCTCTGATTGGTGGAGACTTGAGAGGGAAACCCTGTCAGCAATTGATA